>CAJHQQ010000292.1:0-243399 GCA_905132885.1 Moricandia moricandioides
AAGAGAAGAAGAGAAGAAAAGAAAAGAAGAAGAAGAAAGAAGAAAAGAAAGAAAGAAAGAGAGAGAAGAAGAAGAAGAGAAGAAGAGAAAGAGAAAGAAAGAAGAAAAGAAAGAAAGAAAAGAAAAGAGAAAAGAGAAGAAAGAAGAAAAAGAAAGAAGAGAGAAAAGAAGAAAGAAGAAGAAAAATAGAAAAAAGAAAATGGAAGGGAAGAAAAAAAAAGAAGGAAAAAGAAAAGGGAAAAGGAAAATAAAAAAAGCTTACAGAAAAGAGAAGGAGAAAAAAAGAAGAAAAAAAACGAAAAAAAGAAGGAGAATGAAGAGAAAAGAAGAAGAAGGAAGGAAAAAAAAAAAGAGGGAAAAAAAATGAAAAAAGAAAAATAAAAGGAAAGAAAGAAAAAAAAAAGGAGGAAAAAGGAAAAAGAGGAAAAAAAAAGAAAGAGAGAAGGGGAAGAAAAAAAGAAAAAAAGAGAGGAAAGGAAGAAGAGAGAAAAAGAGAAAGAGGGAAAAAAAAGAAGAAGAAAGAAAGAAGAAAGAGAGAAGAAAGAGAAGAGGGAAGAGAAAGAAAGAGCCAAGAAGAAGAAGAAAGCAAGGAAGAGGAGAAAGACAGGAAAGATGAAGAAGAGGAAGATAGAGAAGAAGAAGAAAGAAAAGGAAAGAAAGGGAGAAGAAGAAGAGAGGAACAGAGGAAGGAAGAAGAAGAGAAGTAGAAGGAAGAGTAAGGAAAGAGAAAGGGAAGAGAGAAGAATAAAGAACAAGCAAGAAAGGAGAAAAGATAAGAAGAGAGAAGAGACAGATAAAAGAAGACAGAGGATAAGAAGAGAAGGAAGAAGAAAGAAGAGAAGAAAGAGAAAGAAGAAGAAGAATGAGGGAAACACAGAAAGAAGAGAAAGAGGCAAGGAAGAAGAGAAGCAGAAGAAAGAAGGAGAAAGAAAGAGAAGAAAGAAAGGAGAAGGAAGAGTGAGAGAGAGAGAGGAAGGAGAGAAGTCAGAAGAAGAAAGAAGAAGAAGAGAAAAGAAGAAAAGAAGAAAAGAAGAAGAAGAAGAGAGAAAAAGAAGAAAGAGAAGAAGAAAGAGAAGAAGAGAAAGAAGAAGAAAAAGAAGAAGAGAAAGAAGAGAAAGAAAGAAGAAGAAGAAAGAAAGAAGAAGAAAGAAGAGAAGAAGAGAAGAAGAGAAGAAGAAGAAGAAAGAAGAAGAAAGAAGAAGAAAGAAAAAGAGAAGAAGAAGAGAAAAGAAGAAGAGAAGAAGAAAGAAGAAAGAGAAAGAAGAGAAGAAGAAAGAAGAAAGAAAAGAGAAGAAAGAAGAAAAGAGAAGAAGAGAAGAGAAAGAAGAAGAAGAAGAAAAAGAGAAAGAAGAAAGAGAAGAAAGAAGAAGAAAGAAGAAGAAGAAGAAGAGAAGAGAGAAAGAAGAAGAAGAAAGAAGAAGAAAGAAGAAGAGAGAAGAAAGAAGAAAGAAAGAAGAAGAGAAAAGAAGAGAAGAAGAAAAGAAGAAGAAAAGAAGAAGAAAGGAAGAGAGAAGAGAGAGAAGAAAGAAAGAAGAAGAAAGAGAAGAAGAAGAAGAAGAAGAGAGAAAGAAAGAAAGAGAAGAAGAGAAAAGAAGAAGAAAGAGAAAGAAGAAGAAGAAAGAAGAAGAAGAAAGAAGAAGAAGAAAGAGAAAGAAGAAGAAAGAAAGAAGAGAAGAAGAAAAGAAGAAGAAAGAAGAAGAGAAAGAGAAGAAGAAGAAGAGAAAGAAGAAAGAAGAGAAAGAGAAGAGAAGAAGAAAGAAAAGAAAAGAAGAAGAAAGAGAAAGAAGAAGAAGAAAAGAGAAGAAAAGAAGAGAAGAAAGAGAAGAGAAGAAGAAGAGAAGAAAGAAAGAAGAAGAAAGAGAAAGAAAAGAAGAGAAGAAGAAAAGAGAAGAAGAAGAGAAGAAGAAGAGAAAGAAGAAGAAAGAAAAGAAGAAAGAGAGAAGAAAGAGAAAGAAGAAGAAGAAAGAAAGAGAAAGAAGAAGAAAGAGAGAAGAGAAAGAAGAGAAGAAAGAAGAAAGAAAGAGAAGAAGAAAAGAAGAGAAGAAGAAGAGAAAGAAGAGAAGAAGAAGAGAAAGAAGAGAAGAAGAAAGAAGAAGAAAGAAGAGAAGAAAGAGAAAGAAAGAAGAAGAAGAAGAGAAGAAAGAGAAGAGAGAAAAGAAGAAGAAGAAAGAAGAAGAAGAAAGAGAAAGAAGAAAGAAGAGAGAAGAGAAGAGAAGAAGAAGAAGAAAGAGAGAGAGAGAAAAGAAGAGAGAAATAGAGAGAAGAAAGAGAAGAAGAGGAGAGGAGAGGAAGAAGAAGAGAGAGAAGAGGAGAAGAGAGAAGGAAGAGAGAAGAGAAGGAAAGGAGAAAGAGAAGGAAGAGAGAGAAAGAGAGAAGAGAAAAGGAGAAAGGAAGGAAGAGAGAAGAGAAGAGAAGAGAGAAGAGAGAAGAGAGAGAGAAGAAGAGAAAGAGAAGAAGAGAGGAAGAGAGAGAGGAGAAAGAGAGGAAAGAGAGAGAGGAGAGGAGAGAGGAAAAGAGAGAAGGAAAGAAAGAAAGAAGAGAAAAGAGAAAGAAGAGAAAAGAAAGAAGAAGAAGAAGAAAGAAAGAAGAGAAAGAAGAGAAGAAGAAAGAAAGAGAAGAAGAAGAAGAAAGAGAAGAAAGAAAGAGAGAAAGAAGAGAAGAAAGAGAAAGAAGAGAAGAAAGAGAAGAAGAAGAAAGAAAAGAAGAGAAGAAGAAGAAAAGAAGAAGAAGAAGAGAAAGAAAGAAGAAAGAGAAGAAAGAAGAGAAGAAGAGAAAAGAAGAAAGAAAGAAGAGAGAAGAAGAAAGAAAGAAGAAGAGAAGAAAGAAGAAGAGAAGAAGAGAAAGAAGAAAGAAGAGAAAGAAAGAAGAAGAGAAGAAGAAAAGAGAAAGAAGAAGAAGAGAAGAAAAGAAGAAAGAAGAGAAGAAGAAGAAAGAAGAAGAAAGAAAGAGAAGAAGAAGAAAGAAGAGAAGAAGAAGAAGAAAGAGAGAGAAAGAAGAAAGAAGAAAGAAGAAGAAAGAAGAAGAAGAGAAAGAAAGAAGAGAAAGAAGAAAGAAGAAGAGAAGAAAAGAAGAAGAAGAAAGAGAAGAAAGAAGAAAAGAAGAGAAGAAGAAGAGAAGAAGAAAGAAAGAAAAGAAGAGAAGAAGAAAGAAAAGAAGAAGAAGAGAAGAAGAAAGAGAAAAAGAAGAAAGAGAAGAAAGAAGAAGAAAAGAAGAGAAAGAAGAAGAAGAGAAGAAAGAGAAGAGAAGAAGAGAAAGAAAGAAAAGAAGAAAGAAGAAGAGAAAGAAAAGAAGAGAGAAAGAGAGAAAGAAGAAGAGAAGAAGAAGAAAGAAGAGAAAGAAGAAGAAAGAAGAAAGAAGAGAAAAGAAGAAAAGAAGAGAAAGAAGAAAGAAAAGAAGAAGAAGAGAAGAAGAAAGAAGAGAAGAGAGAAAGAAGAAAGAAGAAAGAAGAGAAGAAAAGAAGAAGAAAGAAGAAGAAGAAAGAAGAAGAAGAGAAGAGAAAGAAGAAGAAAAGAAGAAGAAAGAAAGAGAAGAAGAAGAAAGAAGAAAGAAAAGAGAAAGAAGAAGAAGAAAGAAAGAGAAGAAAAGAAGAAGAAGAGAAAGAAAGAAGAGAAGAAGAAAGAAGAAGAGAGAAAAGAAAGAAAGAGAAGAAAAGAAGAAAGAGAAGAAGAAGAGAAAGAAGAAAGAAGAAGAAAGAAAGAGAAAGAAAGAAGAAGAAGAAAGAGAAGAAAAGAAAGAAGAAGAGAGAAAGAAGAAGAAAGAAGAAGAAAAGAAGAAGAAAGAAAGAAGAAGAGAAAAGAAGAGAAGAGAGAAAGAAGAAGAAAGAAAGAAAAAGAGAAGAGAAGAAGAAAGAAGAAGAAAAGAGAAGAAGAGAAAGAAAGAGAAGAAAGAAGAAGAAGAGAAAGAAGAAAGAAGAAGAAGAAGAGAGAAAGAAGAGAAAGAAGAAAGAAGAAAGAAGAAGAAAGAAGAAGAAGAAAAGAGAAGAAAAGAGAAAGAAGAAGAAGAAAGAAAGAGAAGAAGAAGAGAAAGAAGAGAAGAGAAGAGAAGAAGCAAGAAGAGAAAGAGAAAATAAAAGCGTAAGCAGATGCAAAGAAGAAGAAGAAGGAACAGAAGTTAAGAGCGGAAAGAAAGAAGGAAAAGAAAAACCCCCACCCACGCAGCCCGCCCAAAGGAGAGAACAGAAAGAAAAAAAGAAAAGAAGAAAAGAGAGTAAAGGAATGAAAGACGAGAGAAAAAGAAAAGAGAGAAAAACAAGAAGAATAAGGAAAAGAGAAAAAGCGAAAGCCAGCTAAGAGCAACAGAAGAGAGAAGAAGAAAGAAGATAAGGCAAAAGGAAAAAAAGAAAGAAAGGAGAACAAAAGAAAGGAAGAAAAAAAACAAGGTTAGAGAAAAAAAGAAAGAAGAAAAAAGAAAAAAAAAGAAGAAGAAGAGAAAAAGAAGAGAAAGAAAGAAAAGAAGAAAGAAGAAGGCAAAGAAGGCTAAGAAAAACAAGAGAAAGACTGAGAAAGAAGAAAGCAGAAATAAGAAAGAAGGAGAGAAAACGAAAAGAAGAAGAAGAAGAAGAAGAGAGAAGAAGAAAGAAAGAAGAAGAAGAAGAAGAAGAAAGAAGAGAGAAGAAGAAGAAAGAAGAAGAAGAAGAAGAAGAAGAAGAAGAAGAAGAAGAAGAAGAAGAAGAAGAAGAAGAAGAAGAGAAAGAAGAAGAAGAAGAAGAAGAAGAAGAAGAAGAAGAAGAAGAAGAAGAAGAAGAAGAAGAAAGAAGAAGAAGAAGAAGAAGAAGAAGAAGAAGAAGAAGAAGAAGAAGAAGAAGAAGAAGAAGAAGAAGAAGAAGAAGAAGAAGAAGAAGAAGAAGAAGAAGCGTCTGTTCGTTAACTCAGTCACTAATTATGACGTGGAAAATCGGAACTGATGACATGGAAAATCGCAATTGATGATATGGAAAATCGTTAAGTCAGCCATCAAACGAACACAATACTAATCCTACCACAAGTACAAATATAAGCCAGTCGTAACGTCGTAGTATTCTAGTAATTAATCTTTTGCAAATAAACCAGCCGTAATTTCGCTGAAAACTTTAAGTCAGCCGCTTCGTCAAATAACCCAGTCGTGAAGTGAATGATATTCTAGTAATTAATCTTTCGCTAATAAGTCAGCCATAACAGGGCTGAGTTTAAAGTTTAATCCAGCTCTTAATGACTGATTAACGTAAATAAGCCGTAACAAACTCCCATAACTCAGTCTGCCGAGAACCATAACTTAGCCTTGTCTTATCAAAAACTCAGGCAGATGTTCGACAAATCAGCCTACCCATGTATAAATCAGCCGTAACTTGTGTTTGTAAGTTAGTCATAATCTCATAAATCAGCCATATTTCTTTAAACCAGTCGTCACGTACGGCTGATTTATGTTTGCAAGTCAGCCAATTTCTCATAAGTCAGCCGCGAGGTTTAAATCAGCCACTATGTAACATAATCCAGCCGTCAATACCGCCTTAGCGCTTAACGACTAATTTCAGAAAAAAATCGCAAGCGATTTCCGACGTGGCGTGAAAAAGTAATGGCATTCTTGTAATTATATTTTTTGTTACAACGTAGTACAAGGGCACGCTGGACATTTAAAAAATGCCAGTAATAAAAAAAAGATTTGTAACACTTTAGTAATAAACACTAAAATGTATGACATTTGAATCAACTTCCCTAAATTAATTTCTCTACTCACGAACCAAACCACTTTCTTAACTAAACACAAATACTCCCTGCCAAAACATAGATGGCAAGGTCGTCCAAAAACAACCTCCATTTCATGGAAAGTGTTCCTCAATCCAAATGTGCCTCTATGTGTAATAAAACACAAAAAGGGATCAAGCGTGTACTCCCTATGTATTAAAGTAATTGGATTTTAAAGTTTTTGTATACCAATTAAAGAATTATAATTTTTTATTCAATTTTTTTCCGTTTGCTTTAATACAACAATTTACAGCCAATTCAATCAAAAAAATATATTGCAGAATACCAATAGTCATGAACGTCTAATTACATTTAATTTTACATAAAACTTAAAAACATTATTTAAAAAAAAAAAATTCCTAAACAACAATGAAAGTAACACGGAAGATTAATAAACAAATTGTAGTGTCACATCAAAGTCCAACACTTTTGACTAGTAGTTGATATAGCACCTAAATGCTGTATTTAGTTGACTTTTTGACACAAAACGCTATACTCCATCATTTGATTATGGAACATATTTTTTTTTGCAACAAGATTTAGGGAACATAAATAATTGTTTCCGCTTTGGTAAGCCACTCAAGGCTTCAATTTTGATTCGCTATAAAAACAGATTTTAATTTATCAAAATGACCTTAGAATATTATGTACTCTCTTCATTTCATATTAAATGTCGATGTAGAGAAATTTTTTATCAAAAAATAAATGTCGTTTTCAATTTTAGATGTAAAATTTATTTTTTTATTGGCTAAAACATGTTTAGGTATATAAGTAATTTTATAGAGGGAGTATTTGCATTAATTATTCATACTAGAGCTTTTCACCGCGTTACGCGCGGTTTATGCATTTTAAATTTCTTAAACTTTTATTTTATTATATAAATTATTTTGTTTAAGCTTTTATTTTTTATAAATCATTTATGAACGATATAATTTTCATTAGTTTTTGCTTAATATTTTTTCTACCAAATTTGAAATATATCTTTTTAAAAATTTATACTTTGTACCACATATATTTTAATATTATCAAATTGATTTTCTATTTGTGAAAACAAATATTAAAGGCATGACTGATTTCCATGCTATCACCCGCATACGCAACTTTTTCGGATGGTAACAGTTGTTGGCGTTTTACAACAATCATAGAAAACACTATAAATTGCTTTAAACCGATATAAATCTCTAAAATTGAAAAGTTGATTTTAGCTAGCATTTGCGGTTGCGGGAGGGTGAAAAATTATATAAATAAAAAATTATTCAAAAAAAATTAAAAATTTTAACTGAAATAATAGAAATATCAAACTAGATATACTATATTTTAATTTATATTATTAAACTTTTAAAAAAAATTCTATAATTTAAAAAAAATCAATTATGTAAGTTTATATTTATTATAATAGTATAATTTTTAATATTTTTATAATTATAGAAATATAAATATTTTTAATTTATTATTTAACCACTGTTGCAATTGATAATTAAATTTCACAAACGTAACAATTTTTAAACGTTTAACCAATTGTCAAATCTATTGCATGCAACTTCAACCGATGCCCTTACACCAGTCAGACCCTAAGTAGAGGAATTGATATGATATTATTCAGTTATTATTCTTTTTTGACTTATACATGATATAATGTTATATTTCATTGTATTTTTTAATTGTCATTTAAAATTTTGAGTAATTCTTATGAAATTGAAGTAAATTCATGTTAATGGTGTTATGGTGAATACTAATTTATCTACACTATTTTATTAGTTCTAAAATATTTAACATATGGTTAATTAATATAATTTTTAATTTTTATATATTTTGAGATTAATGCGGTCACGAATATGATTTTTTTTCATTTTAATGTTTTTAATTTTGTGAAAGTATTTATTTTCATTGCTAAACTTGCATTTATGTTGCAAGATCGAGAAAAAGTCACTTATACTCCCTCTGTTTCATATTAAGTGTCTTTGTATATTTATTTTTTGTTTCAAAATAAGTCTCATTCTATAATTTCAATGCAATTTTGTACATTAAATTTATTTTTACCCTTTTAAATAACTAATAGATTTATTTAAATTATTTTATTTAAGTAATCATACATTAAATAAGGGTATATTAGTTTATTATACAATATTCTTAATCTCTATGAAAAATATTAAAATGATACTTATAATGAAACGAATGGAGTAATATTTAGGCAAATATTTATATCTACACAAACTCAAAGATGTTATATAGAAATGAGTGAGTATGTATGTGCCTATAGAAAATATGTACATAACACTTTTCTATAGCGAATATGTTTGAGAGAAGTATTAGGATGCTATTTCAGATTATGTTGATGGTTAATAATATTCTCCAACATAATGCATGTAATGAATCCATACATCTTCGCTTTTTTAGTTTCCAATGTTGATAAAATTAAATATTATTTAAAAATATATAATTATTTTTTATTAATTAAGATTATCATAGTTTTATCAAAGTATACACAATATTCATGTAGTGTATCCATATTCTAGGAATATTATCTGTAGGAAAAATTATTGTGAAGTAAAAATAAAACAATATTTAAATTTTAAATTTTGAAATTTTAATTTCCAATAATAAATTGCATAGTTATGAGAAATTGTACAGTTCAAAATTTAAGTGACATATCAGTATAACTATACAAAATATAAAATTTAAGTCATAAATTTTCTAGACTAAACTCCAAGTTAATTTTCTTTATTTTTATTAGGACATTGTAATCATAGAAAATATATATTTTCACATGAATAAAATGAATCCAAAATTGACCAAAATACTATTGTTTTTAAAACCGGTTTATGAAAGCACATTACAAATGAAAAATAAAACACAAAACAAATATTCTAAGAGAAAAACTTCAACTGAAAACGACCACCCAAAACTTATATATCATATAAACTAAACCATAACTCTCCAAATTAAGAAAATCATCTTGGCTGAATAAATATTCCACATAGCTACTTACACTCCTTTTAAGAAATCTCTTGTTACAAAAAATTAAAGAGACTTAGAATCAAGTAATAAACAATTTGAATATTTTAAACATGTATTACACAGTATTCAGAAAAAAAAATAGATTCAGAGTATAAGCACTCGTTTCACTTCTTTTTTTGACAAAATAAACACTCAATTCGCAAACACAAAGATATGAGTTATAGCCTTTTAGGATATGAAATCTGCACATATATCTAGAAGGGAAGCATCAAAGTTTTGATATGAAAGGACGATGCTCTTTTGATTGAGGATCTACCTTAGGCGAGATTGTTACATGAAGTAGTTCAATCTTTACAATCTCTGAGGCTCCGTTATGCTTTGTTAGCTTTAAGCTGGAACATGTGTGCCTCTGCTAGCTTCAGCTTCACGATGCTCTCTAGCTTGTTATATTAAGTTTCTTCTGATGTCTGACCAATGCTTGCAACATTTCTTTGTTTTGTACGCATGTTCACTGAAAAATTAAAATAGATTAAAAAAGGACCAAATTAATAATATACCTGTTAAGAATATATTGTGATGTCGATTATAGAAAGTCTTGTTCACCAAGATTTACTTATACTTCTTCTCCAAGCTAAACCCCTATATTGTATCCCTATATAAAGAGTTCATTATTCATGGAATAAGACACACCAATTCCTCTCTTCTCTTCTCTACTTACAACACGTTATCAGCACGAGACTCTAGCGATCTTGAGCTAATAGGTATAGATTTTTTTTTATGTAGTATCTTTTGTATGTGATTCATTCCTTCTTCAGATCATGCTTATTATCAATTCATGGTTTGTAAGAATGGATTCATAATGGATTCATAGTTGATTGAGTTTAAAAGTGTTTACTCAATAAAATGATTTGACCTTTTCAAGGAATGAAAATCATTCGATCTTAAAGGGATCGTGTCGTTATTTCTGACTTTATCAGCCAATACTCAATCTTCTGACTTCATATTTTTATTTACGTTAATTTATGAAGTTAACAAGTCATCTTCTCATTACATATAAGTTTAGTTGCTGCATATATGTAGTTCACATTATATTTACTTGCTACATATAATATTATTGATTCACGTAATAATGTGGTTTACTTGCTGCATATAAGTAATTCATGTTTCATATTATTAATGTGGTTTATTATTACGGTTGTATATAGTATTCTAACCTTTGTAAATTAATTAAGTTGACCTCATAACTTTACGGCTGCATCTCATAATTTTTATGAATATTGTTGTTACAGCTGCATCTCATACATGTATAGGTCATTATCTCAACATTTAAGTATAAATTGTTACGGCTGCATATAAATTTTTATGGCTGAATATAAATGCAATAATTTTCTCCAATTGCTTTCGGCTGCATATAATTTTTTTTATTAAGGTTGTTAGATTGGTAATTCAATTGTTTGTCAGTTTATATGATAACTTGTGAGAAAAGTTTATGTATTAAACATTAAATATTAATATTGCCATATAAGTTGTACGCAAATATATGCATTTATAGTTTATTTACTTTTTATTAACAATGATTACATTATCTTATTTTATTTAATTTAATTTAATTATTATTTTATTTCAGTGAACTATGTCGAATTTTACTAGTCTTGAATTCGAAGTTCTTGATATCACTGGAAACAACTATTTGGCTTGGGCATTAGATGCCGAGTTTTCCCTTAGTGCAAAGGGACTTGAAGCTACAATCCTAGAAGGAAATGAAGCTCAAAGCCAAGATAAAGCAAAGGCTATGATATTGCTTCGTCATCACCTCCATGGAGGTCTCAAGAATGAGTACTTGACTGTGAAAGATCCACAAATTTTGTGGAACAACTTGAAAGAAAGGTACGACCACCACAAAACTGTGATTTTACCTAAAGCTCGTTATGAGTGGACGCATCTGAGATTACAAGACTTCAAGTCTGTAAGTGATTACAACTCAGCCTTGTTCAAAATTACCTCCAAGTTGGAGTTATGTGGAGAGAAAATCACGGAAGCTGATAAGTTAGAGAAGACATTCTCTACTTTTCATGCAAATAATGTTGTTCTACAGACACAATACCGTGAAAAGGGATTTCAAAAGTACTCCCAACTTATATCTTGTCTCCTTGTGGCTGAGCAAAACAATGAGCTTTTGATGAAAAATCACGAACTACGTCCAACTGGTTCTGCTCCATTCCCTAAAACGAATGTGACTGAACAGAACAACACTGGCCGCGGAAATGGCTACACTCGTGGTCGCGGTCGTGGTCGCGGACATGGTCGTGGAAATACACGTGGACGTGGATATGGTCAACTTCGAGGCCGAGGAGTTTCTTTTAAGAACTCTAACTCTCACCAGAAGTGGGAAAAGAAAGATGGTAACAAACAAACAAATGAATGTTACCGATGTGGAAGTAAAGACCATTGGCCTCGTACATGCCGTACACCAAAGCATCTTGTTGAACTCTATCAACAATCACTAAAACAAAAAGGAAAGAATGTGGAAACAAATATGGTGTACGAAGGTGGAGAAGATGACTTTGATTTTGGTGATGCCACTCACCTTGATCTTTCCGATTTTCTCAATGACGAAGAGAAAAAGTGATTAAGCAATAGCTATTTAAGAGATGCTTTATTTTATTTATTTATTTCCTTTTAGCTATTGGTTTTTTGATTTTTATTTACTATGGTGTTGTTTCTTTTGCATTAATGAATTTAATCTATTTTATTATTTATATGAGATTATAATTCGTTTTATTTATTTATTTGAAGAAAATGGATGGTGGAGATTTATGTTTGGCAGACAGTGCAACTAGTCACACAATTCTGAAAAATAAGAAGTATTTTTCACAGTTAATAAATAAAGAAGCAAGTGTGAGCACTATAACAGGTAGTGCAAAGATAATTGAAGGCTCTGGAAGAGCAAATATAATATTGCCTATGGGAGCACAACTCGAAATTGTTGATGCATTGTATTCCCCAAAGTCTCAAAGAAACTTATTGAGTTTTAAGGATATTCGCAGAAATGGATATCATATTGAGACTATGAATGAAAGAAATATTGAGTTTCTTCATATTACAAGTATTATTCATGGTTCTAAGAAAGTAGTAGAAAGACTACCAGCATTCACCGGATTGTACTACACTAAAATTAGTACGATTGAGGCAAATGCCATAGTAAACCAGAAGTTTACTGAAAACATTACTGTTTGGCATGACCGGTTAGGCCATCCCGGTTCAACAATGATGTGGAAAATAATCACAAATTCATGTGGGCATCCACTGAAGAACCAAAAGATTCTTCCTAATGATTATTCATGTGCTGCTTGTTCACAAGGCAAATTGATCATAAGGCCTTCACCAGCCAAGATAAGTCATGAATCAATCAATTTTCTGGAACGTTTCAAGGAGACATTTGTGGGCCGATTCACCCACCATGTGGAACTTTTAGATATTTTATGGTCCTAATTGACGCATCAACAAGATGGTCACATGTTTCTTTGTTATCAACTCGCAACCTAGCATTTGCGAGACTACTTGCTCAACTGATCAAATTACGAGCACATTTTTCAGATTTTCCTCTAAAGACAATTCGTCTAGATAATGCTGGTGAATTCATGTCTCAGGCTTTTAATGATTATTGCATGTCTATTGGAGTAAGTGTTGAACATCCTGTGGCACATGTTCACACACAAAATGGTTTAGCTGAATCGTTAATTAAACGTCTTCAGTTGATTGCTAGACCATTGCTCATGAAATCAAAACTTCCAGTCTCTGCATGGGGTCATGCTATATTACATGCAGCAGCATTGATCCGTATAAGGCCAACTAGTAATCATAAATTCTCCCCATCACAATTGATTATGGGTCAAGAGCCAAATATTTCCCATCTTAAGATATTTGGATGTGCAGTATATGTTCCTATCGCTCCACCACAGCGATCTAAAATGGGACCTCAAAGGAGGCTTGGAATATATGTTGGATATGATTCTCCATCAATTATTAAGTATTTAGAGCCATCCACTGGGGATTTATTTAAGGCCCGATTCGCAGACTGTCATTTTAATGAGTCTGTTTTTCCATCATTAGGGGAAGATAATAAACAGTTGGGAAAAGATATTAATTGGAATGAATTATCATTATCTTATCTTGATCATCGAACTAAAGAATGTGACTTAGAAGTCCAAAAGATAATTCATTTGCAAAGCTTAGCAAACCAGTTGCCAGATGCATTTACTGACCCAAAAAGAGTAACCATGTCACATATCCCAGCTGTAAATGCTCCAGTTAGAATGAATATCCAAGAAGGACAAAATCAACCTGCTAATGAGTCTAAGACACGTCTGAAGCGTGGTAGACCTATCGGTTCTAAAGATAAAAATCCTCGAAAAAGAAAAGGAGCAGAAATTGGCAATAATGAAACCGAGGTAATAGCTACGAATGAAAAATCTCCAGAAGAGAACATGACACAAGAAGAAATTCAGGTACCTATTGGGTTTTCCTGGTAAGGTTTTTAACGAGGCAGCATCTACACGCATAATAGACATCAAGGGGAAGTGTTAAGAATATATTGTGATGTCGATTATAGAAAGTCTTGTTCACCAAGATTTACTTATACTTCTTCTCCAAGCTAAACCCCTATATTGTATCCCTATATAAAGAGTTCATTATTCATGGAATAAGACACACCAATTCCTCACTTCTCTTCTCTACTTACAATAATACCTTGTATAATCAAACCTCCTATTAATACAAAGAGTTTTCAGACATGTAACCATCACAATAAAATAAGGCACTTGCTTTCCGTAGAAGAATAAGTGAAACATTCTTTAAAGAATGAAAGCAGAATCTTATATGTTGTTGGTGCCCATGAAGGAGTTTTGAATTTTTTGATTGACTTAGAAGAAGCTCTTGACCCAACGATCTTACTGATGGTGGACACCAATCCCTTTGCCGTTGATGTTCTCGAGCGATCTCCGCATCCAGTTCAGTATTATACAAAAGTCCTAGGCTGTTGTTCTCTGTCTCATATCCTTGTACTTCAATTCCAATATTCCCGTGATAACCTTCCGCTCATCTGAATACAATGTGTTAAAGAGAAAAGATTAAAAACTCAGAAAGAATAAAGGATCTGAAGTGTAATCAGAGAAATTTAGAGAACCTCCACCACATACAGCCGCCTTTGGTTAATCAATTTGAGGTGAGAAATAGTCTAGTGCTTGTTCATCCTCTGAAACATGACACTGAAACAAACTATAATCAACCAAAGTTACACCTTAACATAGAGAAAGTGTTAGCAACGAAGAACTCACTCAGACTTGTGCTTCTCTCTTGTAATGCGCGAGCGGGTATAACCTTTTGAGCAGGAAATGAAGCTAATGGGAAAGTGAACATAACGTTATATCAGATGCATGGGACCATGCACGCACTTGAAACATGGTAGATGATCACATGCGCAATTGCAACACATCAAAGAAACAAATATCAAATAGGAATGGAGGGAGATAGAAGTGGAAATGTCTAATAGTTGATTACATTCAACTTTGTAATTTAATTATACAAATTTTGCACAAGAGAAGACGAAGAGATAAGGTGAAATAATGGTATTGATTAATGGTGAATGATAATTGATGATTATAAGTGACGTGATAGTTTTATCAAATATGAGTGGAGGATTTTTTGAAGTGATGTGGCATAGCAAGAATTTGAGTATATCTAACCTTTAGTACTGTAAGATCTAACATCAAATTTTTGTTCTCAATAATAAATTGTAGTCGTAAATAAAAATGTGAATTTGGATTCCACAATGTTTTAAAAAATATCCTCACAGTTTCAGTTTGAGAAGTATCTTAAAATAGACCTAAAAAAATTTGTCACAAATTTTTTTTTTTTAAAAAAAGATAATCAAAATAATTTTTATTCAAGGGTACAAATATATATATATATATATATATATATATATATATATATATATATATATATATATACCTCTTGGATTAGCTAATTCAGGTTTAGGACTTAGACTTATGAGAAGAGATTTTGGATGTGAGATTTAAAAATAAAAAATAAAAAAACATATTAAAATTTTTAAATAAAAAAAAATATATGTTTCGACCATTTATTCTTAAAAAAAAATTTGTGACAAAAACTTAAAAAGATCATTTGAGTAGTTTTCCCTTTCAACTTTCTACATAAATTTTTTTCTTTAGCGTTAGATAGTAAGATATGATTTACATTTTTGTGCCGAATATAATTTCCATTAGTTTGAAAAAACTATTAAAAAATTAAACTATACATATTTAGCCAAAAATCCACCAGTCAAAAACTTCCAGCTTTTGTTGATTAGTAGTGGAACCATTTGTATTACTTTGGACCATATAGGTTGATGTTCATTTTTTTTTATCAAAGGGTTGATGTTCATTTGACGTTAAAATTAACAAGGGAAAATAATTACTGACGATGTGACTTTTATAGAATAATTGGGCAAATGATAATAAGGAAAAATATCAAATGGTTTTCTATTTTATTTTTTAAGCTAGTTTAATGAAGCATATGAATTTTAGAGGATGATTTGCTACAAATTCTGTTTAACCAAAGAAGAAGAGGCTCTAGGTTACATGACAACATCATCACCAACAACTTGCAAACACAAAAAGCTAAAAAGTAGAGTGTGAGAAAGAGACAAAGAGGAAGCAGAGTAACCTACTCCGTTGAACACATGTTCTTGGGCTTATGTATTTCGCTCTCTCTCAGCTGGGCTGATTGTCTTCTATTGGACAAACCACTATTCAGATTGAGTTAAAGAGCTGGAGAGCTTCGTGTATTGCTGGACTGGAAGGTGGTACTAGGCCGCGTCTTCTTTTTAACCTGCAATAGAAGCTGAAACCGTTAGAGTTTGTTACACAGCTGAAAAACAGAGTAACGAGAAAGTTGAGAGAAAGATCAGAGCGGGAGAAGCTTGGTTACCTCGTCGTGTGGAGTCGGAGTTCACTGGAGAAACAATACTTTCTCTATACTTCTTGTATTCACTTTCTCCTTATCTTTTCTATCATGTAACCAAAATATAGAGTGATTAGTGAAGTGTAACCTATGCCAGAGGCCTATTCCCGGTGATCAGAATAGTGGATTGGGAGCACGAGCCTCCCCCCAGACGTAGCGGAAGGATTGGGAAAACAAACTACCATTGTCTTTCTAGCTTAGAATCGAATTAAACACTCAACAAGATATGAAGATCAAACGTAACAAGTGGTATCATAGCCAAGTTATTGTATCAAGGAAATCATCTCAAGTTCTCATTTGGATCAGCGCAAGAAGGAAGTTCGATATCCATACTATCAAAGCAAGCAAGAAAAAGTATCATTCCAATGTTCGAAACTTATCTTGTTTATATGTGTGTGTTGCTCGCTTTGAAGATTTCGAAAGATTGATCATACTTCTTGATCAGCTGGTTATTGGATCTGTTACGGGTCTTTATTTTTCAGACTGGATCCTGCAAATTGAAGATTAAGATACAGAAAGGTCAGTGATGAAGCCAGCATAAGGGAGATTTGAAGTTGGAAAGTTTGATGGACAATGGGACTTCGGTATGTGGAAACACAAGATGTTGTGCGCATTGGATATTCTCGGATTGTAAGGAAGAAGTGATCAAGACCGATGATCCAAGCAAGGAGGAAGATGCTACGATGTCTGAAGTTGATCCCAAGAGAGCTTCAAAAGATAAGTGTGTAAAGAGTCTTATCAAAATGAGCTTGAGTGATCAAATTATAAGGAAGGTAATGAAAGAAGATACCGCTCTTGATATTTGGAAGGTGATTGAGAAAGACTATCATACCAAGTCGCTCCCAAACGGGATTTACCTCAAGAAAAGATTCATAAGTTACAAAATTGATGAGCACAAGTCTATAAAGAAGAATTTATATGCTTTTCTAAAATTGGTGAATGACTTAGAGAGTCTCAATATCAACATCTAGGATGAAGATCAAGCAATTCAAATTCTCACTAGTCTACCAACGGAGTTTGAGCCATTTGTTAATACGTTGAAATATGGAAGTGGCAAATATACGCTCACTGTTAATGAGGTTATAACTTCGGCTTTTAGACTGAGTTGAGGGAGAAATGATTGTTGCATAAACACATGAGTGTAGCAGAGGGGTTATACATCAGCAACAAAGAAAGATCTGATAAAAAAAGGATGGTCGGTTCAACCAGAACATATCAAAGAGCAAAGGCAGGTACTTCTCCAATCCAAAATACAATAAGACAGATAAAGGATGTTCTATTTGTGGAAAGGAAGTTCATTGGACAAGAGAGTGTCCCGAGAAAGGAAAGAACAGAAATCATAGCTCAACTAATGTTGCCTTAGTCAAGAAAGAACCACTAGTACTGACTGCGAGTATTCAGGATACTAGAGGTGAATGGGTTATGGATTCAGGAGCTATTTTTCATATCACACATAATAAAGGAGTTCTATTTGACCTAAGGGAAGGTGAAGGTGGTAAGGTGTTAATGGGAAATGATGCCTACAATGAGATCAAAGGACTTGGGAAAATTAAGATAAGGAAACCTGATGGTTCTATTGTTATACTTACTGGAGTCAAGTATATGCCTACTATGGGTAGAAATTTGATCTCTTATGGTTGTCTAGAGAAAGCGGGTTGTCACTATAGTGGTGACAAGTTCAAACTAAGGTTCTACAAGAATGGAAACAAAGTTATTTCAGGAAACTACACTGACGGATTATAGTACCTTGATGGTAAAATACTAGAAAGAGAAACTAATATAGTAGCAATTGGAGTTGTCCTACGAGAAAGTGGCACTCTATATTAGGGCATCTAAGGTTGAAGAACATGGAAGCACTTATGAAGCAGGGTTACTTGGAAAGCAAACAGGTTAACTCACTAGGGTTTTGCGAGGAATGCGTGTTAAGAAAAGAACACATGCAAAGTTTTAAAAAGGGAAAACATACATCTAAGGAGGTTACAGAGTACGTTAATTCTGACTTTTGGGGAGCCCCAACAACTGTTCCTAGCCTAGCAGAGCAACAATACTTCATAACTTTCATTGACGACTTCTCAAGAAAAGTCTGGATTTATTTCCTAAAGACTATGGACGAGGCATTCTCAAAGTTCAAGAAGCTGGAAGCTGGAAGTTGAAAATCAAACTTCAAAGAAGGTTAAATGTCTAAGGACATACAATGGGTTGGAGTATTGTAATAATAAGTTTGACGAGTTCTGCAAGCAGTCTGGTATAAAGAGAGAGAATGTGTATCTACACACCAAAACAGAACGGGGTTTCAGAAAGGATGAATAGGAACATCATGGAAAGGGTTAGATGCATGCTTGCATAGAGTGGAATGGAATAATCGTTTTGGGCTGAAGCGGCTTCTACAACAGTTTACCTAATTAACAAGTCTTCTACGATCTTCTATGGAAAATAATCTTAGTATTGGCTATGATCAGATTACCCAACCAATTATCACTGGCTTAAAGAGCAATGTGTAGACTATTATAGCCCCAAGGAATATGCAACACCTTATGTGACCCCCTGCTCTGCAAGTGTGAGCCTTATCGGACTGTCCGTCTTGTCTATGTGTTTTTCCTGAGTACATTTGTTTACTAAAGAAAAGGACTCCTGTTTTGGAGAAAAAATATGGCCTATTTAGATTACTTATTAAAACCTTCCTATGGGTCTTTATGGTACATTTGGAAGGTAAGGAATGATAAAGTTTTAGTGGAAAAGACGTTTCACCTATAAACACTCTCCAATTAGCTAAGATATAAGCAAATTGTTAGAGAGTAGGCAACCTTAGAGAGGACGAAAGGGAAGATGTTTTTTCTTCAATCAAGGATACCTGTTCTACCTCACCCGTAGACATATCCAGACTCCACCTCCCAAATTGATACCTTATAGATTAATCATAGTTTGGTAAGTGGACTCGGATGGACCTATAGGGATCATATGGGGTAGAACATTTTGGACTTCAAGGATGTTGGCGAAGTATATCGGCGCTTCATACAGAAATTGAAGGTCTTATTTGGGCATATCTTGATTATGTGTATTGCTAATGACCACGATTCATGTACATACTGATTGCTCTCATTTGGTGGATGTGATAGCTAATCCAATTGACTGGCTGGTGTTTGCTTCTGAGCTAGTCTCGTTCCGCCTCCTTTGAAACTGCTAGTCGGGCTTCAGTATCTCTCACTTTTCCAGAACCAGAAATTTTTGAGTGAACTCTCTTGCAAAAGAGACGATAATAATGGTGTCTTTCTTACCCATATAGATCAAACCTGATCGGACCAAGCAGCTTTCAGAAAACTTGACCACCACTTGATCTTCAAATATGGGTGATGACGAAAGAAAAAAAAACACGAACTAACTTATCCGAGCTGATGAGAAAGGTTTTCTTTTTCTCTAGTTTTGAAAAGTTGAGATATTTTTGTCCATTCGGAGGAAAATTAGTGTAAGCTGTTTTAAACGACTTCATAAGTCATGCTTCATTATTGGAATTTTCTTAATTAGTAAAATGTGGAATTTCATCGATTTGGATGCATCCAAACTCCACAATTTGCATTAAAGGTCTAGGTATTATTTGTGCAGCTCATACTCACCAGCCAAATTCTTGAGATGGAGAATTGAACAGTGTTAGTGCTCATACTGAACATCCACATGCATATCATTTAACCCAACTTTTAAACTACAAACTCCAATCAATTCTTTTTTATTTAAAATTTATAATAAAACCCCAAATTAATTCATATTAGTAACTTTTAGAATTCCTTTTCCATATCCCTAAACATTACTCTCCATGTTTCAATAAGATGTATGTTTTAGAATTTTCACACTTATTAAGAAAACATATAAAATTTTAGTTATCAATGCATTACTTTCCATTGTTAACTATTTCTCATAATTTTTAAACAATAAAATTGTTATAAACACTTTGAAGTTAACAATTTACATTAATTAATGCATTGAAAATGTAAAAAAAATATATTTTTTTTAAAACTAATTTTTTTCTAAAACATGTTTCTTTAAAGAAAAGAGAGAGTATTTGATAAGCAACTTTTTGAAATTTACTTATGTGTCCTTATCACATTCACTTTATTAGAAAAAGGTGACATCTAATCTATTAGTACAAATAGAAAGTAACCCTTACTTTTATCTAATATTTACAAAGAATACCATTGATATTATCCTTATATCCAAACATCTAAAAATTAATTCTTAACAAGAAAAAAAAGTAAATTTGGGCTAAGCCCATTAACAATCTTTATGTCTTTACCAAATTTTTATAATAAAACATAATTATACATATATATAGCATTAAATTAATTTTTTTATTCATATTCATATAAGCTACCCAACTATATTTCAACTATAAAAATATAGCTTCAACTATAAAAAGATAATAATGTTAAGAATTTTCGATAATAATCTAAACTTATTCATTTATAATAACAAAATTATGTAATTTTCCATAACAATTTAGTGACTAAAATACATACTAATATTTATTATAAATGGTTATATATACAAACAAATACAATGTATTATTCATTTGTACGATATATATCTAATGAATATAACTTACGTAATTTATAAATTTAAGATTTTAATCACCATATAATACATATACACAGTTAGGTCTATGACGGATCGAATATCCGGGATATTTTAAGATGTACGGATTTGGATATGCATTCGTCGAATTCGTAAAATTGTTATCCGCATCCGGATATTTGGGGTAAGGATATTCAGACTAAAATTTGAATACACATGAATATTCAGACTAACTATTAACCATCTATTTAGTCTATTTAAAATTATTATTTGAAAAAAAACTTAAGTATCGTTAAAATTTAATAAAATTAAAATTTTACTTATTTTTATATAAAGTATATATAATATACATATATAACTATATTAAATTTTAAATATTTAATATTCGGATCCGGATATCTAAACCTAAATTTTACTATCCGAATTTGTATATGAATGAGTCGAATCCGTAAAATCACTATCATGATCCCTGAATATCCGTTTTGCGAAGCGAATGAGATCACGGATTGAATAACGGATATCAAATATTAAGTTCCAGTTATATCTACATTTTATCAAACAATTTTTTTAAAATATTTGACATTTATAAAAACAACACCCGCGCGGACGCGCGGGTCAAAGGCTAGTATCTTAGTAAAACTAATGACATGGTTTGAAACTAATTGTCACTAGACATTTATATTTAATGTTGATTTATATTTTTTAAAAATTTTATAATATTGTAATAGCTCATATATCATCACAAAAATTAAATCTATAAAAATATAAATTTAAAATATTGAAATAGAAATATAATAATATTTTTAATTCCAAAATATTATTTAATTCTATTTTTGATAATTGTACAATTTCTTATCACTAAAATCTTTTTCATAGTTTATGCAATTTTTCAATTATAAACTTCTACTCCTAATACCATTAGTTAATTTTTTTTTTTGAAATACTATTTATTTTTACATTTTGAAACTATATATATATATATATATATATATATTTCTAACAAAATTTCTTTAGTTCTATGCAACTTGAATATATTTTAACCAAAAAAGTAAATAAAAAAAACTATCCAAAATTATAAGTTTTTATATATACATATCCATTCTTAAATATAAATCTAAAATAAAAATTAGTAATCTATCTTAATTTTTTATGTTTAATTAAATGAAAATATTGTTGAGGAAATTTTAAATCTAATATATTACCATATATTTATTTTTAAATATAAGTTTATTTAAAATTTAATTTTCTGTATATAATGCAGGAAAACACCTACTTTTTAGTAAAATTTATCATGGAAAGACACCTCATATAAGAATCGACCATAAACTGGACAAATATGATGAAATCACAAAATAAAATTAACATGGTTTCATATAAAATAACAGTTTAATTTTCCAATTTCTCAAAAAAAAATCTGGGCATTTTATTTTCCTTTCCGGCTATTATCGTGTATGATTATTTTAATGCAAAATCTTTGAGTTGATTGGGTTACGATTTAAATTTATCTCCAATGGTTTATTTTATTTTTTTTATTTTAAACTAGAGTAACTCTATAATATAGTTGTTTTATAGTCGAATGGTATTCTATTTTAGAATAAAAAAATAAAATGATGAATAGAAAATAAATAGATTATTCTATATATGGTGTAACTTATTTTTCAATTTATTATACTGTGAAAAACATAATGTGGTTGGAACATTTTTACTATAAACTCTATTTTATAGTGAAAAATAAAATAAGATTAAAGATGCTCTAATAAATGGAGATGATATAGCTTGACTGTTTCCTTGCTAATGCATAATAGTACATATGTCTCTTGTATTTCGTATATATAGCCATAACATTGTAGGTTGTTATACTTAGTAGGCTAAGTTGTTATAAGGGATAATTTTCTAAATGACCAAGTTTGAGAAGGAAATTAAGTGTAGATCATTAATTTTGACATAATGTATTATCTAACAATTTTGGTTCAATTGCGCCAGTTTTACCCCTGGTATGTATAAGTTGTCAGTTCCTTTATAGATGTAGAGATGACACCGATCTATGGTGTGCATACCTTTATAAGGTTACTTTTCAGAATTGAAGTTTCTTAGGACATCCACATAACTTTCCTTTTCACCGCATATGTTTATTACTATAGATAGTAAATATAGTAAATAAGTGAATACAATACAACACTATTTAATTGAAATTTGGTAGGACATCCACGTACTATTTTATCTTATTGACATAGTACAACACCCAACCTGCAGTGAGATTATACATAATAAACTCACCCACAACCGATGACTACTATACCCAAACCCCTACTTAGTCAATTGAAACCCTAGGTAGGAACATATAAACCAAAATATAATCCAAAAATTGTTTTCTAATATTAGGCACTTGAAGGCACATTTACTTGGTTGACAGGTTGCATATATTTTATTATATACAGTTTAAGTAGTATAGTAAACCAATCAAACCGGAAAAAGTTACATATTAAACCCACATAAAAGGTATATATGTTTGACTTTGGTTTTTCAGTGTTGTTCCATAGTATGGAATGTAAATAAACCCTCCCCAGCCGAAAAAATACAACAATAAAAACACACCATTGATTAGTAAAGCTAAACCCTAATCAAGAAAGTATAAAATAGAATGTATATAATATGGTTTACTATACCCAAACCCTTACTTGTTAAATCTAAACCTTAGGCATGAACCTATAAACCCAAATACAATCTATAAATTGTTTTTCAATATTAGACACTTAAACGCACATTTACTTAGTTAGCATGTTGCATATCTTCTTTTCGTACAGTGTAAGTAGTATAGTAAACCAATCAAACTAGGGAAAGGTACATATTAAATCCGCCGTATTATTCCTTATAGAAAGTAGTATACTACCTCTACCTAATCATGCAAATATTACCAACCCCCCCCCCCCTCCCAAAATTAGGATATTAAAAATGAATTTGTCAAATAACCAATTTTTTACAAAGTTGCGAAGGGAAATGAAGAATACACATTGCATTATTACATGCAAAAGAGAATATACACATTAAACCATCACATATATGATATTTTCTTTACAAGAGTCCAAAAACTATTATGTTTACATGAGTTCTTAAGTGTATTTTACATAAGACCAAACACTACGTGGAATTCCAGAAACCTCTCCCTTCAGTCACTTGGTAAACATCAACTTGAATTCACTGACAAAGGTTGAGTTGTGGAAGAAACAATATATGAAAGATGAATCTATACAACACATGACATATTCTATGATAAATAGAACAAACAAACTATGTCTGTACTATGCAAACATAAATATGTACTATTTATATATATTACTATATATATAGTATATTCCATTTACAAATATATCCACATACATTTATGTTGATTCACGTTTAAAAGTCTATTCCATTTAGATACTCACTCATATGTATTGATTTAAACAATGGAATATAAATAATTTTTTCATACAAACAGAAATATACAAATTTGCAATTACATTAGTTTGCAATAACATATGGTGAAGATTCAGAATATATAAGAAAATCAAACCAACTTACTTCTGTGAATTTTCTTCCAGTAGTACCCCTTGTCGAAATCGAATCGGATATAATGAATTTCACAATGCAACAGAAAAATCTTTCATTTTAAGATATCTCAAATATTTTAACATGGGTTACTCGAAACCCAAACAATTAGAAAATATAATAGGATGAGTAAACGAAGTAGTACGACTACTGAATCTCAAATCGGGACTTACAAGTTTTCACTTATCGTCTTCACTCATTGATGAATCTGGAAACGGGAAGAGTTATTCACAAAGTTGTTACATCGTCCTCACGATAATCGCGAATCTTTCTATTTCTGTCTCCAACAAATGTGTCACAACTGGTTTGCTCCTCCAGAAAATGCCGCCGATGATGTAATCAATGTCTTCCATGCTCAAAAGTGAGAAATAAACTATTGAGTTTTTCAGCTTTTACTAGATACAATTTACTTGGATGAATAATTTGTGACAAAGGAAGAGCCACCATGTTGTTAAGCAATAACTAATTTATACTCCCTTTCGTTTTTTAATAATTGACGTTTTGGGGGAAATTTTTTGTTCCAAATTATTTGACGTTTTCAATTTTCTATGTAAAATTTATTAGTAATTAATGTTAGATGACCAATGATATTATACCTTCTATTTTATTATTGGTTGAATTCTAGTTAAGTAAACAATTAATGATGTTTTTGTTTAGAAAATGATAAAAATTAAATGTTTCTTAATCTATGTGCATAATTATAGAACGTCAAATATAAAAAAAACAGAGGAAGTATTTATTATTTTTTTCCAGGTTTCACCAGTGATATGAAAGGGTAAAACAACATTATTACATATAATATAACATATATCGATGAGATTTAGGGTAATTGGTTAGAAGATGAATTATAATATATTTTTTTTTGCTATTGGATGCAATTTTCCTTGTTATACTTCATAGAAAAATTTTACAAAAAGAAAAAAATCATAAAAACTCATACATGCGTCGGCTTGGCTTTATACATATGTTGGTGTAAGATCGAAATCTGTTGGTTTTGGCTGGATCCACGTCCCATTCATAATGACTTAAGAAGAAGGTCGCTAGTTTCCGAGTGGAAAATTGGAGCTTTTTCATCGTTCATATTAAAGTAATTGTATTTTTTTTTTCTCTGGCCAGTGTGGATAAGCTTTAAGTAGAAAAGTGGAACTTTGCATCGTTTTGTAGTTGGACATGGCAGTTAAGAAGCAATTGAGTTTTTGACAAAAAAAAGAAGTTTTTGAGTTTTGTTTTTCTTGTGCCAGTTTACCTTATATTATTATACCAGATGATTATCTCATGCTGGTATAAATATTTAGAAAGTAAGTATATAATAATATTTGAATGATATTTATTTTTAGTTTTAAATCAATTCTCACTACTATATAAGAGATATTTTCTAATTTAAAAACCAGATTAATTATCTTTGTAATTTTCCTGTGAAATTTTTAGCAAAAACAAAACAAAAAAAACAAAAAATTCCTGTAAAAGTGTTTCCCGTGAAAGTATAAAAGCAACAGTACGTTTTAGAATCTTATATATGGATACTATACCCGAATCATTATTTTCAGTGCCGGAATCGTAATGTTGAATCGACGATAGATCAAAGCAACTTTTATTTATACTTACCAAAGTTAGTCCTCGAGTATTTGCACACAAAGCGAGTTTTGGAATTTGTTGATATCTCATAGTCATATTCGGATATTTCTATTCGAGATTTTGTCTTTATGCATTTTAGTACTATTTCTTATTTTATTTTTTGAAACACTACTATTTCTAAACAGTGACAAAATTTAATAGGATCTATACTATTACAGAATAAAAATTATAAAAAAATCTACTTAAATAAGATTGTTTGAATCTTTTTGTTAGACTTAATTTTGGGCTTCCCTTATATATAGTAACAGAATATTAGTCAATAATATTACACAATATTTACCTGATTATTACTTTTTTCTTATTTTTGTCCACAAACTAAAATTTTGCTAACTATACACATTAATTTCGTCCACTCACTCACGATATTTAACGCTACCTATACAAATTAATTTAACATTACACAATATTTAACGTTAACTATACAAATTAATTGGGACTTAACCCACAAACCAAAAGAATATCATTCCTATGCCATGGACTTCTAAACATGTTTCTTTCATTTCATAATTAGAATATTACCTATATAACCCAATATATGAAAACCATATCATTGTATTGACCTGCCAAGAAAGAAACATTACACATTGTCAAGCTCGAAATCATTTTTAGACATAACATTTTATATCTCTTTGTTAAAGAAGTTTGATAATATAGTAATATCAAATCCGCCCTTTGTTCTCTTCCTGAATCAAGAATATAAGATGTAAATATTCTTATTCAAAGTTACTCATTTTAAAATTAAAGATTACATTGTTGAAAACTATGACCACCATAATTTAACCCGGATGATACAATGATACAATCATACTCTGTCATCAAAAACATCAACCCACGTTTTTCCATATACATATTATCATTGAATTACATATTACTCAAATGATAAGTTTGGTAGCTAATAACAATGCTATTACAATTGTTAATATTAACAAAACTTTTATTTAATATTAACAAATTTTTCAAATTTTGAACTAATAAATTATATTCCTAAATCGTAACAAACAATGTTGACCGAAAAGTTTTAAATGTGAAGATGCTAAATAGATTTATTCTTATAATTTTAGCTAAATTTAATTAGAGATGCTATTATCAAAGTCCGAAAACATAAAATCTTTAACTTCCTTCCTCTTCGAATATACTCTGTATATGTCAAGTATATATGGTCTTAAAATTTATTTTTAAAAGTATAGATTATAGAGATACGATTTTCAAACGAAAAAAAAAAGAAAATAATTAAATAGTGTATAGTTAGTTTTTTTTGTGTATAATTTTTTTTTCAATATGTCCAAAGAAAAAGAAACCTTATATATTTGTTGTTAGTAGACAGATTTCGACTGGGCTTGGGCCTTTAAACAATATCAATAACGAGGAAATTCTTTCTCTCAAATAAAACCCCATAAACTAACAATAATTTTTTTTAGTAAATCTAAAAAAGCCCACACAATTAAGACTATTTTATAACTAAATGAATAGGGTGTAGACGACTTCCAGGAAGTCGTCTGATGAATAGTATTTACGGAGTGGAAGACTTCCAGAAAGTCTTCTCCTGGTATTTACCTTAGACAACTTCCAAGAAAGTCATCCATACCAGACCAAACCTTTAATTTTACCATTGTACATTAAACTTAATCATATAATTTATCTGACATTTACTATCTTTTCACTGTATGTAGAAAAGCAAAAAACCCTAGGACCGTATCTCTCTGAGGCGATTTGAAGGTGAATCTTCTTTTTCGTTGAATCTCTTTTTTGTCGTTCTCACCTCCAGTAATCTCTCATTTTACGACGAATCTAGTTTCTCCTTCATGCCTAAGAGTATTAAAGTAGATTAAACTAACCATCTGCTTCCTTTCTTTCAGATCTGAAACCGCGTTTCATTGAAATCCACCGCTGGTAAGTTCTTTCTCTTTGTTGTCGAGTTCAATTTCATGACTTAAGGCGTTTAGCCACCGTTAAATCCTAAAATTTGTAGTCTTGATTTTTGCAGATCTGTAAACGCTGGTGTTGTTGGCAACCATAACTTCCCCGACTGTAAGTCATCCATTTTTCTATTTATTTAGGTTTTCCGGGGTTTGCGTCCTCTCATTCTGGTGAAAGACTACTCATAAGACTTCCTCAAAGTCTTCTAGAGTGGAAGACTTCGTAGAAGACTTTCAGGAAGTCTTCAAGAGTGTAAGAATTCACGGAAGTCTTCTAAGAAGTCATCTCACTAAAATTTACATGCAAGTCTTCTAATGTAGGAATTTAGAATAGTACGTTTGGTTTTTGTTTGAGATGTTGGTTTTTGATTGTTTTGCAGAACGAAAATGGATTTACAAGAACTCCCGCAGAGGATATATACATTAGGGGAATAGCCCATTCCTGTAAAAAGCATTTCCTATCATACAGGTAACTCAAAATTTCTTACTACTGTAAGGCACACTCTACATGATGACAAATATGAGGAGCTGAAGGACTCAAAGTTGGGAGTGTTCATCAAATTCAAGAAGCTGATTTTGGATGGGCATCAAGGCTGGTATATTATATTCTTAGTTTCCAGCTTAACATTAAGAAAAAGTATGAGTTTTGGAGCCTCGTTGGTCCAGAACCAGTGAGGTTTTCACTGATAGAGTTTGAACACCTCACTGGTCTGAACTGCGATTACATCGAGAACCTGGAAAATCAGTGTGAGGTTACAAAGGAGATGGCTTCTTTCTCGGAGATGATGGGAGTTGATGTTGAGGCTGGTCCAACTTCTGAGCAGATAATAGCAGCATGTGAGAGATGCCAAGAGTGGACTCAAGATGATCGCATGAGGCTCGAATACCTTGCCATATTCATTGGATTCATTGTGGGGAGAAAGTACTCAACAACTACAAGGGCTACTCTTCCAAGGCTAGTGATAGACTTAGAAGAATTTGAAAAATATCTATGGGGGAGTGTGGCGTTTATGGTGCTGATGGACTCTATGAGGGGAAAAGATTTGACAAAGACTTACATTGTTGATGGGTTTGTACAAGTTATACAGATGTGGATCTATTATGCTCTACCATAACTGCCTGCTAATTATGGGAATCTCATACAAAACAGGCGAAGGATTATAAGGGTGGCGAAGGACACAAATTTTTTAAAGAGGCCATCAGCAGAAATGTATTTAAACTTAACTCCCTAAGACTTCGCAAAAGACTTATATTTAAGACTTATGAGAAGTCTTCTAGAAAAGAGTACGCAGAAGACTTACAGTTAATTCTTCTGGGAAGTCTTCAAGAAAAGACTACGCATAAGACTTATAGTTAAGCCTTTTAAGAAGTCTTCTAAAAGACTTAACTATAAGTCGCCTGGAAGATTTTTCAGAAGACTAAACTATAAGTATTCTGCAAATTATTTTCTGGAAGACTTCTCAAAAGACTTAATTATAATTCTTCAGCGAATTCTTTTATTTCCATATTTTTTTTAATCCGTCAAATATCTAAGTTGATATCTTTTATTTACCGCAGACTATCGTGATCAACTTTGTTGAGAATAATTTTTGTGAAATGTTTCCACAATGGGACTTTGACGTTGAGGATACGGTCTCGGAGAACATAAAGTCATGTTTAATGCGAAACCTAAATTGAAGTGGACCATGGATTGCTGGAAAGTTGGCGGTACTATCTCGTGGGTCAATCCAATGATGCAAGTTGTTTATGTGAAGAAGGAAGAGATTGCAGCGAAGACAGAGACTGTCGTGAAGGAAGAGAGTGGAAGATCTCGGAAGAAAGCTCGTAAAGATACTTTTGTTGAGGCTCATGCATAAGCTTGTAAAGAGGCTCCTAAAGAGGCTCATCCAAAGGATTCTATGGGTGTTGGTGGGGTGACCAAAGAAAAGATTAAACAAGGCTTCTAGGACATAGTTGATGCCATGAGGGATGGGTTTGGGATGTGCCTTAGGGAGATCAAGCTTCTCGAGGATAGGATGGAAGCTATGAAGCAAAAGTGGGAATCCCCAAAAAGGGGACTGCATCTAATGATCTTCAACTTACTACTTCATGTCCGCCTAAACGTGGGCACGAACCCGGGGTTGTACCTCTCCCAAAATCACAGAGAATAGAGTCACTAGGAAAAGCATTAGGCAACAGAACTGAAACTTGGATGTGATTTGCTTCTTGTGTGTGCTTGTATGTACCATTTGTATGTCAGAACATGCGTGCTTTGTTTCTTATGTGTGCTTGGATATTTTCTTGTGTATGGATTTTGTTTCATGTGTTACTTGGATATTTGGTTTGACTTGACCATTTGTGCATGGATGTACCATTTGTATGTCAGAAAAAGTGTGATTTGAATTCAGCTTGTACATCAAAATTGCATAGTGAAAGTGTGAATGAGGCGAAAGTGGGACAGAATGACGATACCCAAGAACCGAGTGGGTCCACAGAACCGAGTTCCTCGAAATAGCTGAGTCTTCTGATAAAAAAAGTGACAGAGGAGAAAGCTCCTGAACCGAATGTTGACCCCAACGTTGTTCTATTGGACAAACGAGAACCCACCATTTAAGATGTCCCGTAGGGGGAAACTAGAAGGCAGACAAAGAAAGATGATGCTATTGGATTTGCCCGGGGAAAGAGTGATCGAGAAAGGAAACTTGCTGCCTCACAAAAATCTCCTTTTAAGGAAAACATCACAGCCAAAACGATCATTCCAAACACTATGGTTGGTCGAGGCTATGATCCTTTTGCACCCGTTGACAAGAAGAAGACGAAGGTGCTCGTTGATTGACTGAAACTTTATCCGTAAGTGCTAGTTTCCCATAGAAGCTTGCATTAGTCTACAAAAAACCTGATCTACTTCTTGTGTTTGCAGTTATTATAGAACACCTGCTCACAAAAAAATAACAGCTGGTTCTCCAATTTTGTAGTATCACATCCTCTGAACCCCCTTATTATGGCTCATTGACTCGGTAAATTTCTATACACTAATTCACTTTAAATTCTCAGAAGACTTACTAGGAAATTTCTAGTGAAGACTTCCCAGAAGACTCATTGGTAAGTTTCTAGTAAGTCTTCTAGAATTGTTAAATATGTCTGACTCGTATTTTTTATATGCAGAATATGGATGTTTTTATGAATTTACTAAGGCTTTGGTACCAGAAGAATCCACAACATTTTAGGAGCGAAAGAATGTGCTTTGTTGATCATGATTTCTCGCGTATGTGGAAGGATAAGTACGGGGACTTTAAGATCTCCCAGACCGATCACAACGGTTTAGGAAGAAGGCTCTTTGGCGGAGCGTGGGATCTTTATGCAGCCTAGTACCAACAGTTTGCCAATCTAAGAAGGTTTGAGGACTGGAGGTGGAAGATATATATGCGCCAGTGAACTACAAGAACAATCATTGGATTGCTATATGGATATCAAGCCTTAAGAAGGACATAGTCATCTGAGACAGCATTGTCAAACATATTAAACCTCCAAACTCGCTGAGGTAATGGAGCCTTTTGCCACAATGATTCCTTATTTTCTTGTTGAATGCGATTCCTCTGATGAAGAACGTGTCAAATACACACTGGAGCCATTCACTTACGAGAGAGTGACAGTTGAAGTACTTCAGTGTCGAGCTGGTGATTGTGGCGTGTACAATCTGAACACATTGAATGTCATGCTCTTGGCATGTCATTTCCTCCACTCTTTTGTGATAACAACGTGAGGGCTATCAGGGAGAAGATGGTGTAGGATATATTTCAAGAGACCCCTGGATTCAGGTCCAGATAACCCGTTTAATTGTTTTCAAAATTTTCAAATTTATATATACTTTAAATTTCTCAAAATAAAATAATATATAACATATAAATTTGAGTAATATATGCCAAAATACTTAAATTTAACATAAAAATTTGTTTGACTTGAATGTTGGGATGGAGAATGAATAGATATTTTAAGTATTTTTGATGTTTTGTGTGTTGTTTAACCATTTTAGCTTTTTTACTTTTGGCTATTTTTATATATTTCAAAATATTTAATACATTTTGGATATTTTTTGATATTAACACTAAAATCAGCTAATATATTTAAGTATATAAATCTGATTTGGATATATCCGGATATCCGAAATCTTTTGGTTTGGCTCAGGTTTGGTTTCGGTTCTCTAGATACCAAAATTTTGAACTAGTTACTGTATTTAACCAAATTTTGACTAGCCGTCTAGTCGATCAGTTTTTAGCCAGAGATTTTGTCTCGATTAGTCCAGACTAGTCAAGAAGTCACTGTTGGGTTTTGGCCAAGTTTTCTCCGATCAAGTAGCTGCTCACCCACCTAGAACATTGTGAGTTGGTTATGTTGATTTTCCCTTGAAACTTAGGATAGATCAAGTTTGCATATATAGTAGAATGCTCACGCTGTTGCATGATAGAGTCCTTAGGGTTATTTATGGCCCTGAACTCAGCTTAGTGCAGGCTAAGCTGAGATGAAAATGAACTAAGGCTGAATTAATAAGCTGACTAGGACTAAGAAAATAGTTACATTGCATGTTTTATATTTGCATCCTAACGTTGTCTTATTGTATTGGTTGTGTGAGTTGGTTTGTTTGACTTTCACTTGGAACTTAGGAGATCAAGTCAGAATATAGTTGATGAATGGGAATGATATGAAATGATAGAGTCCTTAGGTTTCATTTATTCATGAAATTGATATGGCATGATAAATTGTGGCCTAACTAAATTGACATAGGGATGAGATACATATCATGTTTTATTTATTAATGCTTGTTTGATTGTGTGTGATGCCATAAATGACATGAAACCTCACGTGTTATGCATGTGAGTTATGGAACCTCGTGTTGGTTATATGTTAGACCTTGTGTTGGTACGATGTGAGAACCTTGTGATGGTTCTGTTGTGAGATCTTGTGTGGGTTTATTGCTAGAACCTCGTTTTGGCTCTAGTGTTTGACTTCATCTAGGGATGGAGTCATTAACTTACGAGTTATGTTTTTGGTTGTTCCTAGATTGAGTCATATCGACTGTTCGAGATAGGATGTGTTAGAGACTTAGAGAGCCAGCCATGATTGAGTTTCTGGCTAGAGAATCTAAGTAGGATTCTAGAGTCAAGTATTTTCCTTTCATTAGGATTTTATATTAGTTGAGTGTTAGGTAACCCGCAAATGTGTGAGATTGAGTTGAGAATCTCGTGGTGGTTCTAGTAAATTGCAGGTCATTTCTTCCTCAAACTGGACCACTAAGTCAGTCGTGGTCCAGAAAGTGCTGGGCTCGATTTAGCTTGGTTTATCACCAAGCTGAGTGTCACACGTGGATGTGACAGCCCCTGGCGAGTCCGGTTGAAGACCGGGGCACGGCGATTTTGATTGAGGAATGTGACCGGGTGGGAAGACCCGAGCGCCTATGTATTTGTGGAGTAATAGTGAAGGGATTACCAGTATCTCTTATGTGGAGGAAGAATAAATTTGTGGGCCCTAGGTGTTGAGTGATAAGATGAGCTTTACATCGAGTTTTGTTTATGGGGTAGGCTGGTAACACATCAGTTGTGTTAGTTAGGAAAAGTCTATGAATAATATTTGTTATTTTGTGATGGTTACTTGTGAGTCACTTGGATTTCTGCTGGGGAATACTCAAGTGATGGTTTTTTCCTTTAATATTGCTTTGACTAACTGATTGTTATTTTGGGTTGTCCAGGTTAGTCACTATAGGTTGCAAGTAGAGGCCACCAACCCACTAGGTATTATTAGGTTACTCACCCAACTTTGTTATCATTTTTACAGATAACTTTAGTTATGGATGATCGGGTAGCTTGGAACTGGACGTTAAGACTGCCAGAGTAGATTTTATGCCTTTTGCAAAACGGTATTTTGATATGTGTTTACTTGCTCGATTTGGCATTAGGTTGGGTCTAGTCTTAAATTATTTTGATATATGGATATTTCTTGAAATACTAAAGTAATTATTTTATATGCGCATCATGAATATTCTGATAATTGACTAATCCGATCTAACACAACTCTAGTTCGATTTACGGGTTGCAAAGCCTTAGGCCAAAGTTTAGAGATAGACGAGTTATTGGATGAACTGGTCTAAGTTGCGGAATAAGTTATGTGACTCTGGTTAGATTATCCCTAACCCGTCATGTAATACTTTTGGACCTTGGTGTTGGTTGGTCTTTTGGTTATGTTCTTTTTTATTGTTGGCCACTCGCTCGATCTAGTCGGAACCCAATTTTTCGTATAGAAGGAAACTTGACTTTAGTAGAATTTGTCTACTTTACCAAGAGGCCGGAGGAAAACAGGACCCAAAGTCCATAAGTCGTCTAGGCAATGTCTGCATCCTACACTTAAAAATAGGAATGACTTTATGAATTAATTATCATCAGTACAGAATGTATGTACTTACCAATTTGATTATTTGTAGTTCATATTATAAGATATATAAGTCTTATATATATATATATATATATATTTACATAATACTTTAGTTTCTTAACACTAAGTTATTTTAAGATTTTTAATATATAAAAATTAATGTGTTATTTAATATTAAAATTGAAACTATTATACTATTTTATCAAAAACCTAATTATTTTTAAATCATCCAAAGTTAGATATATATATATTTTATATATATATATATATATATACGTTTAAAACAGTTTTCTATTATATTTTGAAAAAAAAATAATTATTTCTAAAATTAAATACTTAGAACTTTGAAAATTGAATAGTTATATAATTCTTATGTAAATTATTTTAAATTTGTACAGTGTTTTGAACTTCTTTTTATTCACTTTCACCATTCAAACATATATATTGAACTCTTATATCCGCTTAATTCACATTTGTACCATCATATTAATTTGACCCATTCTTTTTCTATTCGATCTGCTTAATCCACTAGATTCCCAAGATCCATTTTTCTCATTTGAAACCTAATTAATAGAACAGAAACATGTTTGTGTTTAACCACGAAACTCAGCTTGAACACAACACGATTTGTATAAAGAATTTCTCTTTTTATTATGTTTAGAAAATAGCTCAAAACTAAACAATTCAATCTTTCTTGTTCTTCTTATCATTGACACAACTCATCAATGATATATATAGTGCTAGATAACTCATATTTCCTATCGTATTAGATAACTCCTAATTCTATAAGGATTGCACTAAATATTATTTCCTTATTTCCTAAACCAACTTGTTATAGGAAACTTAAGCTCCAAGCTGTTGAGGCTTATCTCCAACATTCTCCCTCTTAAGCTTCAATTCGGTCTTTGACATGTCTTGAACTCCTATTAAGTTCCTCATCTCAGTAAACTTGATTCGCGCCAAAGCTTTAGTTAAAATGTCCGCCTTTTGTTCCACTCCCGGAACGTGTTGCACTTCGACTAGATCCCTATCGATGCATTCTCGTATGAAATGATAACGCTTATGAATATGCTTGCTCCTACCATGAAACACCGGATTCTTGGTGAGTGCAATTGCAGACATGTGTTCAATCTTGATGAGAACTTCTGATGTGTCAAAGCCTGTAATCTCGCTTAACAGATCACGTAACCATATCGCTTGTCGTGCTGCTTCCGTTGCTGCCATAAACTCGGCTTCACACGTAGACAATGCAATTGTGTCTTGCTTTTGTGAACACCACGTGATAGGTGAGGATCCATAGTAGAACATATGACCAGTAGTCCTTCTTCCATCATCTTGGTCGATGTTATGACTACTATCACTGTATCCAGTGATTTCTTTTGATCCTCCACGCTTAAACTTCAAACCATATGCGACAATTCCCTTGAGATATCGTAGTATCTGCTTCGTTACTTCACCATGTGATTTGCGAGGGCTCTGCATATACATGCTTGCGACTCCAATAGAGAAAGCTAAATCTGGACGAGTGTGTAACAAGTACCTTAAACATCCGACATTCCTTCTATAGCTCGTAGGATCTATCTCTGCTTCTTCTATAGCTTTTGAGACTTCCAGTCCAAACTCCATAGGTATCTGAGTCGGATTGCACTTCTCTAAACCTGCTTCGCTTAGACTTTTCCTTGCATAGCCTTCTTGTTTAAGCTCAAATCATGTTCCCCTTGAAAAACTTCAATACCAAGATAATAAGTGAGTTTTCCGAGGTCTGACATCTCAAACTTCGATGACATTCCTTTCTTAAAATCACTTATGGCTTTGAGACTATTGCCAGTGATGAACAAATCGTCGACGTAAATAGCAACTATGAGAAGCGTTCCTTTCTCTTCCTTGTGATACACGGCTGATTCTTTTGCACATCTTTGAAAGTTCATACCTTTCAAGACTTCATCTAACTTCGTGTTCCAAGCTCTTGGAGCTTTTCTTAATCCATACAACGGCTTTGTAAGCTTATACACTTTGTGTTCTTCGCCATTGACTTCAAAACCTTCGGGCTGTTCAACATAAACTTCGTCCTTTAACACACCATGTAAGAAAGCTGTTTTGACGTCCAATTGATGAATTTCCTATCCGTTCGATGCTGCTAATGCACTTAGCAATCGTATAGTTTCTATACGAGTTACTGGTGCAATAACTTCATCAAAGTTTATGCCAGATTCCTGTACGTATCCTTTAGCCACTAATCTTGACTTGTATTTGTTGATAGTACCATCTGCATTCTTCTTTATCTTGAAAATCTACTTGAGACCAATAATCTTTATCCCGCTTGGTTTATCAACTAAGACCCACGTCTTGTTTTTGTTGATTGAGTCAATTTCTTCTTTACATGCTAATATCCACTCTTTGTGTTCTTTTGCATCTCTGAAACATCTTGGCTCATTGTTGATCAACAAGAGTAAAATCTCGCATTCCACTGAAGCTTGAAGTATGTCGTCATTAAGATAATCAGGACGTTTTATTGTTTTGTCTGATCGTCTTAATTGAGGTTGAACATATTCAACTTCTTTAGTTTCTACTCCCTCTTGATCTTGTTTTTGTTCAAGCTCGTTATGAGGTTGAACAGAGTCAAACGTATCAGTGTCTTCATTATACTCGTTTTGGGGATATCCAGTATTGTATGGTCCATTACCTTCATCAACAACGTCTCCCCACGTCATTTGAAACATACCTGGATCGCCTCCATCATCTCCCTTCCAGTTCCAACTAGTTCTCTCATTGAAAACTACATCTTGGCTTACAACGATTCTTCTAGTTGTGGGATTATACAACCTATATGCCTTGGATACTGGCACGATTCCAAGATGCACTAATGGTTGTGATCTATCGTCTAGTTTCTTGAGGTTTGCTGCTTCAACCTTCAAGTAAGCTAGACAACCGAAAACCTTCAAGTGTTCAAGGTTTGGTTTCTTCTTTCTAAGACATTCGTATGGAGTCATGTTAACAAGGGCTTCTGTAGGCACCATGTTAATCAAGTATGTTACATGACGCACTGCCTCCCGCCATAAGTAGTTTGGTACTTTCATCGCCTTGAGAGTGCTTCTTGTCATCTCCATCAACTTCTATTTCTCCTTTCCACGACGCTGTTCTGCTGCGGTGTGTATGGAGCTGTGAGATGCCTCCTAATCCCATTTTTGTCATAGTACTCTTGGAACTTTTTTGAAGTGAATTCACCTCCTCTATCGGTTCTCAGAGTAATGATCTCTTCTCCAAGATCCTTCTCTATCAGACTCTTAAACGTTTTAAACATACCAAACGCATCACTTTTTTCTTTCATCAAGATCGTCCACATGTATCTTGAGAAGTCATCAATGATGACAAATATTTATCTGTTATGAGCGATGGTTGGTGGTGTTATCGGACCACATAAGTCTGCATGAAGAAGCTCGAGTGGTTTGGATGCTCGGTACATGGTAGCCTTTGGAAACGCTTGACGAGTTTGTTTGCCGACCAAACACGATTCACACATCTTCTTCTCTTCTCTGATCTCAGGTAAGCCGTAGACCATCTTCTGGTTGGACATGGCTTTTAACGTCTTGAAGTTTACATGTCCCAACCTTGCGCGCCAGTTCCAAGTTTCATCTTCAGTTCTTGTGTGTAATCATATCGGTTTTCCAATCTTCAGACCAATTTTGTAAAGTCTGTTGGACGACCGTATGACTTTTACCAAGAGTCTTCCACTTGGATCATGTAGAGTCAAGTAGTCTTGTCTCATTCTGACATCACAACCAGCTTCTGTGGCTTGTCCCAAACTCAAAATATTGCTCTTAAGCTCGGGGATGTAGTAGATATTTGTGACGAGTTGTTGTTCGTCCGCTTTGCTTTGAAATAAAATTGATCCTTTCCCTCGTATTTCAATGCATGATCCATCTCCAAACTTAACTTTACCTTTTATATTCTGGTTGAACTCAGAGAAATATTGCTTGTTTACGGTCATATGATTGCTTGCTCCATTGTCGAGATACCATATTCCATCTTCACCCTTAGGGTTCACGTAATTCTTTGGAATGATATTCTCTTCATTCAAGAATACAATTTTGTGCATATAAAGGGCTGGATCAGCTACTTCTGTTTCTATTTTATTTTCCTCCTCTAACTTTTATAATCTTTCTAGACATGTGGAAGCCCAATGTCCAGGTTTATCACATCGGAAGCAAACTAGAGGTGGTTTTTCTTTCTTATCTTTTGATTGGAAAGAGTGATATGTAGAACGTTCTTGTGAGTTGTATCTGCCTCTACCACGTCCTCTGTATCCTCTGCCTCCTCTACCACGACCTCTATATCCCCTACCTCCTGTAGAACTATGATGTTCTCAGCTTGCAAGTAACAACTTTCCTTGCGGTTCTCCATGGTTCTCCTCCTCTCTAATACGTTCCTCATAGGCCTTGAGTCTTCCTATGATTTCTTCGAATCATGTCGTCTTCAGATCGAGTACTTGCTCGAGAGAGGCAATAATATGGATGTATTTGCTTCTAGGTAGACTGTTGAGAAACTTCTTAACGAGCTTGCTTTCTTCGATGGTTTCTCCTAGGGATGCAGCCTTTGCTGCTAATTCTGATAACTTTCCAGAAAAGTTATCTATTGTGTCTGAAGAATTCATCTTATTTCTTTCAAACTCTGACATAAGGGTTTGTAGTCGTGCCTCCTTGACACACTCAGCCCCTTGATATCGCTTGCTTATCGCCTCCCATATCTTTAACGGTGAGTCTTGTTCGCCAACTTGCAGTATAAGATTCTCTGGAATGGACTGGAATAGCAACTCTGTTGTGATATCGTTCTTGTTCGATTCATCTGTTCTAGGTTGGACAGCTTCCCAAACCTTATGAATCCGTAACAGAACTTTCATCCTCATTGACCATATGGTGTAGTTCGTAGAGGTAAGCATAGGACATTGGATCGAGATCGTTTTGTCAAACTCCTTTTGACGTGTGGTTGTTGTAAGATCTCCCATAGCTCGGTTTTCTTACTAACAAACAATTGATCAAAACCTCGTGCTCTGATACCAAATAAAAGGAACAGAAACGTGTTTGTGATTAACCACGAAACTCAGCTTGAACACAACACGATTTGTATAAAAAATTTCTCTATTTATTATGTTTAGAAAATAGCTCAAAACTTAACACTTCAATCTTTCTTATTCTTTTTATCATTAACACAACTCATCAATGATATATATAGTGCTAAATAACACGTATTTCATATAATGTTAGATAACTCCTTATTCTATAAGGATTGCACTAAACATTATTTTCTTATTTCCTAAACCAACTTGTTATAGGAAACTTAGGTTCCAAGATATTGATGATTATCTCCAACACTAATTCCACTCTAAATTGGTATATATTCGTCATGATCTTAAATTAGTAATAAATACTAATGGAGTGATTTGGAAAGTAAATTTCTATATATATATATATATATATTGTTGCATTGTCGCAACCGCCCTATGGTTTGATCGACGTCTTACAAGTTCTCGAAAAGATGCATACTCTACAAACATTAGGGTGACAAAAAAAAGAAGAAGATCGAATCGGAATATTTTACTAAAATAAGTAGTTAATTAATAATTTAACAGTATGTTTTTATTAGGATATCTTTAACAAAGAACCTCATTTTACTTCAATTAGAAACAAAGAAGGTCCTCAAATGCGACTACGAACTGGAGCCATTAAAGGAATCACTCATGGTCCTCTCTATGTTGATTTTCGCTCTCAACTCTACGACTCAACTGAGCGGCAGAGTCCTCGTTCTTTATCGGATGCTAACTTTGGTCCAAACAATGTCTCTGAAGAGAAAGATAATGTAATTGGTAATATACAATAAGTGTAAGAATATTTTATATTCTATGTAACTTATGTATCTATTGGTTTAATATAAATTTCAAATTCCTATTAATATTTTATATTCTAATATAAAAATCGATACCGTGATAGATCGGTTTCGAGTAATGAGTTAGAATATGAATGTATTGATAACCCTCCTACTTTACCTTAATTTATAAATACTTTACTCCTATGATCATATACATATATATATATATATATATATTATTAAATAATGGTCTATATTTTAGAGCAGCTATGACAATGTGACTATATATATATATATATATATATATTATGAATTTATGATCATAACAAATATATACCAATGAAAAGTTAAATTAAACTTCGAATGAGAATAGTGGATCAAGTGTTACGAATTTAGCGGCTTAAGCGTATCGAACATAACAAGAGTGATCAAGCGATATGACGGTATAAGTGTGAATCAAGCAGATATAAAGGTTCAAAACATATGTTTGATTAGTCACAACAGATAAAAAGAATTCAAAATATTGTACAAATTTAAAACACTCTATATAGAATTTTATAATTGAAAGTATTTATTTTTAAAAAATATTTTTTTAACTTTTATTCAAAATATAATATATTCCATTTTTAAAACACACACATATATATATATATATATTGTGATTTAAAAATGGAATATATATATATATATATATATATATATATATATCTTATTTTGGATGATCTCAAATAATTAAATTTTGATAAAATAGTATAATAGTTTGAGATATAATACTAACTAGGATTGGGAATTATTATCCGAGATCCGGATCCGATCCAATTCGAGATCCTCCCCGGATCCGGATAGTAAAATCTCGGATATGTCCAAACTGGATCCGGATATCTTATTTTTCAGGTCCAGATATATGGATTCGGATCCTTATTTTTAAAGTATATTAAATTCATAATTTTATTAATAATATATTTGATATATTAGTATTTACATAATATAAATTTTATGATATTATATTTTAATTTAAGAGTATTATATATCACATATATATATTCATAAATTTTGTATAAATATTTAATTTGTGTATTATTTTTAGATTTTTGTATTTTTAAAATATATATATATATATATATATATATATATATTTAAGTTATTTTTACGAATCCGGATCTTAATTCGGATATCAGCAGGTATCACAATATCTAGATAGATACCCGGAAGACACAGATCTGGATCTAGATACTAAATAAACAGAGTCAATAGAATCTGAATACGAATCCGGATAATTTAAATTTCCCGGATATCTGAAACCTTCCCAATCCTTCCCACCTGTAATATTAAAAATTATGAAAATAACACATTGTTAAGAAACTAAAGTATAATGTCAATATATATATATAGGCAAAATAATTTTTTGACATTAACTAATGTAATTAGGGTGAGTGTTCGAGTACCCGTTTGGATACGGTTCGGTTCTATTTAGATTTTAAATTTTTGAGTTAGAGTTAACCTCATTTGGATATTTATAAATTTTTGTTCAGAACTTTTGGGGTTCAGTTTAGGTTTTAATACCATCTAAATTATTCAAAAGTTCAAATATACTTTATGATCTCAAAATCCAAAAAAAAAAATGGGTTGATGAACCAAACCAATAACTTATTTTTGAAGTAAGCAAATCATCCATCTAATCACATATAGCCGCAAACAATGGCATCTGAATTTCTCGTTTTTAAAATTATTATGATCAGCTATATTCGTTACTTCTGTAAACAATTAATTGATTGTTTTTTCAGAATATAACCCCAATACAATTTTCCCTACACAATTTAATTATGCGAGTGAGTAGCAAACAGTAAACAAGACAAACACGAGTGATCATTTATAGAACATTCAATTGCAACTGACCTAATAGTGTTGTGGTGCTTAGAATTTATTGACTAGCAATCATTTTTATTTTGGTTGAACTTAGAAAACCACTATATTTTTGTCCACAGCAAATGACTATACTTATTGGCAGGCAAAACAAAGAAATGTTTTAGAACAATTAAAATTCTTCTAAAATCAATACTATTAAAAGGATATCATTAAAAAACTGTAAAAGACTATTAGACGTATCTATAACTATTAATAGATTTCGTTCATTAATGATATAATCATTTATTTAAATTTGATATACTAACGCATAAATGACCAACAACTTATTGAGAGATAAACTTTTATAATTTCTATTGTGAAATCTAACCCAAGACCTTAAACTAGATTTATTTTAATTCAATCCTAACACATTTCTAAAGAAGATAAAATGACTAACCTTGATCCATGATTGGACGAAATTCCACCTCTTGTGTTTTCCTCTTTAACATTTTTCTTCTTGGTGATTTTTTTGATAGAAAAAAATCTCAAAACCTTCCTTAGTCTCTCCTTTTAATGATCAATATTATTGCTGTGTGTTTTTGGAAAACCTATTATTTTTCCTTATGTCACAATAACACAATACACAAGGCCTTTTATATTAGTCGAAGGGTTGTGTGTTAAGTATTACAACTCTTCAAAACTCCAACACAACTTTTCGTCATATATTATAAACCATTATTTAATAATATATACATATATATATATATATATGATCCTAGGAGTAAAGATATTTATAAATTAAGGTAAAGTAGGAGGGTTATCAATACACTCATATTCTAAGTCATTACTCGAAACTGATCCATCACGGTATCGACTTTTATATTAAAAATTTAAAATATTAATAGGAACTTGAACTTTATATTAAACCAATAGATACATAGGTCAAATAGAATATAAAATATTCTTACATTCTCCCACTTGACTTTGTGTTGAATTAAAGGTTCAATAACTTTAATATGCACTTTTACATCAAGTTCACTTGATCTTTACTGAAATTAGAAATGATTGAATCATGGCGGTTGTATGTCATTAAACGACATAGTCCCTTCCATGTATCACTAATCAATTTCAATTTTATATCAACCCTTATATGAGAAGAATCTTGATTTCTCAAACCAAAACATATGTTATCTACCAACCATAAGTGTATACACATAATTTAATGATAACATAATTAATAAATCAGAAAACATAATCTTTAAGTGAATTCTCAGTGTCAAATACATAATGAGCATCCATAACTAAAATAACAAGGCTTTATCTATAATTCTCATACGCTCTACATGACCATTGAACGCCTTGGGTGGTAAACCTTTAGTTAGCGGATCCGTTACCATCATGTCCGTCCTTATGTGCTCAAATGACACTCTTTGTTTCTGAACTTATTCTTTAACAGACAAGTAGTTTAACTCCATGTGCTTAGCACCCTTCGAGTACTTGTCGTTCTTTGAAAAGAAGACAGCTGCAGAATTATCTCAGTAAATTCTCAGCGGCTTGGCTACAATGTCGACAATCCGAAGCCTTGAGATAAAATTACACAGCCATAGTGCATGAATTGTGGCCTCAAAGCATCCCACAAATTCAGCCTCCATAGTGGAAGTAGCAATGACATACTGCTTTCCACTCTTCCATGATATTGCTCCCCCAGCTAATAGGAACAAGTAGCCAAACGTTGATTTTCTGCTATCAACGCATCCGACATAGTCTGAATCTGAATATCCAATAACTTCCAGTTGATCAGATCTCCTATATGTAAGCATGTGCTCTTTGGTGCCTTGCAAGTACCTGAGAACCTTCTTTGCAGCTTTCATGTGGTCCATTCCGAGACTACTTTGAATCGACCCAACATTCTAACTGGAAAGTTGATATCGGGTCGAGTACATGTCTGAACGTAGTTCAAACTCCCAACCACCGATGCATAAGGAATTCTTTCTATTTCTTCACGCTCCAATTAATTCTTAGGACATTGCATTTTACTAACCTTGTCCCCCTTCTGAATTGGAGCTATTCCTGCAGAGCACTTTTCCATCTTATATCACGCTAAGATCTTATTGATATATCCTTTCTGAGACAAACTTAACAATCCTTGTGATCTATCTCGAAAGATATCTATCCCAATCACATAAGATGCCTCACCCATATCTTTCATTTCAAAGTTCTTAGAGAGATACTTCTTCACATCATGTAACATACCCATGTCATTTGCAGCAAGCAAAATATCATCAACATATAAGACTAAAATCACAAACTTACTTCCACTAATCTTAATGCAGATACATCGATCAACAATGATCTCTACAAAACCATATGACGTGATGGTATCATTAAACTTTATATACCATTGTCGAGAAGCTTGTTTTAATCCATATATTGACTTTCTCAGCTTACACACCAAATTTTCTTTTCATGCAATCACGAAACCTTCTGGTTGGTCCATATATACTTCCTCCTCAGGATATTCATTCAGAAAGGCGGTTTTCACATCCATCTGGTGAAGCTCAAGATCATAATGAGCCACCAAAGCCAAAACAATTCTAAGAGAATCCTTCTTTGAAACTAGAGAGAATGTTTCTTTATAGTCAATGCCATCTTTTTGAGTAAAACCTTTTGCAACAAGGCGAGACTTAAGTCTTTCAATTTTACCTTTCGAGTCGCGTTTAGTCTTACAGACCCATTTACAACCAATAGCTCTGAAACCATCGGGCAACTCTACTAAGTCCCATATATGATTATCACTCATAGATTTCATTTCTTCTTTTGAAGCATCAAACCACTCTTCAGAATTATCACTTTCCATGGCCATTTTGAATGAGATCAGATCCTCATCCATGCTTAATTCACATTCATTTTCAATAGTGTAAACCACATAATCATTAGAGATGGAAGATCTTCTTTCTCTTCCAGATCGCCTTATATGTATTTGTGGTTCACTATTTTCTTCTTAAATTATGACATGTTCATCAACAGTATTTTCAACTGGTGGAACTGGCACATCATTATGTTGTTCTATTGTGTCATTAAACTCATATGTAATAATAGGAACAACTACCTCAGGTGGAACTACAGGAAAATAAACTTCAACCTGAACTTCAGAAATGTCCACCTTTCGCGGTTCACCACTCCCACTAGTTTTACCATTTTCAATGAACTTAGCATTACCCGCATCAACTATTCTCCTACTATGGTCAGGGCAATAAAATGTATACCCCTTTGATTTTTCAGGATAGCCAATGAAAAATCCACTGACTTTCCTAGAATCAAGTTTCTTCTCATGTGGATTATATAGCCTTACTTCTACTGGACAACCCCACACACGTAGATGTCTTAAAATAGGTTTTCTTCCCGTCCACAATTCATAAGGGCTCTTAGGAACTGTCTTACTAGGAACCCGGTTAAGCACATACGTTGCAGTTCTTAATGCATATATCCACAACGAGAGGGGTAAAGAGAAATTGCTCAACATGCTCATGACCATCTCTATTAAGGTACGGTTCCACATCTCAGCTACACCATTCTCCTAAGGAGTATCAGGCATTGTGTATTGTGCACAAATGCCTTTACTTTCAAGTAATTTTGTAAATGGACCAGAACATTGTCCACTTTCATCGAATTTTCCATAAAATTCACCACCATTATCGGATCTCACTACTTTAACCTTTTTATCTAACTGCCTTTCAACTTCATCAATGAATACCTCTAGAACATTCACAGACTTAGACTTTTCATGCAGTAGATAGGTATATCCATATCGTGAGTAATCATCAATAAATGTGATGAAATATTTTTCGCCACTCCATGAAGGAGCATCTAAAGGGCCACATATGTCGGTGTGTATTAACTCAAGAAGCTGAGTGCTTCTTGTGGCTGGTTTCTTTATAGTATGTTTCGTGTGCTTTCCTTTAATGCAGTCTATGCATACATCTAGATCACTGAAATCTAATTGAGGAAGAATTTATTCTTTATCAACCTCATAATTCTTTCTTTTGAAATATGAGCTAGTCGTTGATGCCACAAGAAAGCAGAATTTTCATTAGTTGCGCTATGCTTAATGCCTCGACTTTCAACATTAAATAGGGATTCAGAAAATTTTGCATCAAGGTTAAAATTATAAGTGAATCAAATAAAGTACCACTACCATAAAAGTAATCATTTCGGTACAATGAAAAAACACCATGTGCAACCTTAATACTAAAACCTAAATTGTTCAACCTACTAACAGAAACAAGATTTCTAGCACACTCAGGTACATAGAGACACCGTTCGAGATCCACATGACTTCCAGTGTCCAGGATCAATCTATACGTCCAAATTCCTTATATTTGTGCCTTCATCCTATTTCCCATGAACAAATATTGTTCAGGTCCTCTTATGGGCTGGATCGAACTGAATCCCTGTTTAATATGAGACACATGAGTAGCAGCACCACAATCTAACCACCAAATATTATTAGGAACTTCAACAAGATTCATTTCATAGCAAACAAAGTTGTGATGTTTACCTTTCTTGTCGAACCAACCCTATCTCTTATACAATCCTTCTTGAAGTGTCCTACTTGCTTACAAAAGAAACACTTCTTTTCCTTCTGGATTTGACTTTGAGGTCCTTTCACGAAGTTCTTAACATTCCTTTTGTCCGTTCTACTTGATGTTCTTTTTCTGCTACTGGCAGTTCCAAGACCTACGAAGTTAGCAACTTGGTCTTTTATCTTCCTTAATCCCTCCTCCTCTTGAATTAACATAGCCTTTAATTCTTTAAAGTTTCGTTTCTCCTTAATGGTGTTGTAATTCACCTGAAACTGGCTAAATACAAGAGGTAGAGAGTTCATGATGAATTGAACCAAGAACTGCTCATATACCTCCATTCCTAAGGTCGTTAACTTTGCTGCCAGATTAGACATGTGCGTCACATGATCATGGATTGGTTGAGACCAGACAAACTTCTTTGTTGTTAGCTCATTCATGATTCCTACAATCGACTTGTCAGCCAATTCTAATTGTGAACACTCCTTAATTTTCTCTATGAATTCCCTTGCTTTCTCTGTCTTAGGCATTGATGGCTTAATACTTTATGCCATCGTCAACCTCATAAGGTTCAAGCTCAGCCTGTTAGATCGCTCCCATCTCTCTTAACGAGACTTTTCAGATTCAGAGATATCTACCGTAATAGCTGAAGGTTCCTGATCAGTTAGTATGGCGGAGTCCAAAGCTATTACACCCAGTGTAAACTAGATTTGCTCGAACCATTCACCATAGTTGAGACCATTAAACTTTACCACAAAGTTAGCAGATGCAAACACATTTGATGAAGCTGCAAGCATTCATACATGTTTACCCTTTAGTGCTTTGAGACTCTAATATATATTCAGACGAATAGAACCCTACAACATGTATTTTAAGTAACCTTTGGACAATACTTAAATACAAGTACTTTGAGTGATGCTAATCATATATACTTTAATATTAATCAATTAACCACTAATCAAATAAGTATGTTATCTTTGGATATACATATTATCGACTATAGTAAGAAATGATTAATTCTTTTCTTATTACTAACTTTATTCAATGATCCACCTTTGGGTGATCTCCTAGAATATCAATAATAAATTAATTGATCGATTAAATTTTTATGTAATTTAGCATCTTTGATCTTATCAATTATAAAAATTTTTAATTTTAATATTTATAATTAAATAACAAGGTCACTTTAGTGACTAACATGTTATAAGCTATAAAAATATTAAAATTTATTATTATATTATGTTAATATTTCATAACCTTTTTTTTACTATTGTGTTAATATTTCATAACACAAATTATCTTATTATTAAATGCAGCGGAAGCATTCAAACTTATAACGTGTATTACTCTAAAATTAAATAAACTTTAATTTTATGTAATTAATAACTATTCGATTTTTCTCTTTGTGAATTTTTTTCACAAATCAAACGGATGATAACCGTTTGAAAAAGAGAAGAATTTTGTACCTTTTAAAAATATTTCATAAAGACAGAAACGTGAAGCGTCATGTGGGTCGTTTTTTTTTCATCATTACTGTTATGTACACTTTCTTTTCCAGAAAGTATTTTTCAATGAAGAAAAAGAAAACAGTGGCCTTCACGCAACGTTTATAACAAAATCTAGAATCTAAAATTCTGGAAAATAACATGCAAATATTTTTTTTAATGCATGCACATGCATAATTCCGGAATATACGATTATATACTAAGAACACTAGTTCATGTTAATTTCATTTGGTTCTTTAGGTTAATCAACACATCAATGATTGACCGGGTGATTGTGGTCGAGTGGTAAGGAGACGGGACTGGGACGCCAACACGTTTCAGGTTCGATCCACCTGCTGCGCGAAACTAAGTCACAATTATCCTGGTCACCTTACACGGATATGGGCCCATGCTTTAGGGCCCATTTGAATACCCGGAGAGAGGGTCTATCCGTGGGCTGCACCTCCCCTTGGGGATTAGTCTGAGCCTCTCCATGGGCTTGGGATACCCCCAGGTTAATCAAAAAAAAAAAAAAAAAAAAAAAAAAACACATCAATGATTGCTCCCAAGTTCTTTAAAAAAAGAAAATCATTATGTATAGTATGAACTATCATGTCTATTCATCACGCATACACACGTTTTAAGTTTTCTTCTTGGTCAAAACGACAACAATTAATCGGCATCGATAACCGTAAACTTAAAACACGTGAGCGCACATACTAACAAAAATCAAAATAACTTATTCATGGAATCATGCATGTGCCTTAAGTTTAATTTCGTTATCGTGAAACCCATATTTTGGATTGATTTATTAATATTCTCCAGGAAAAATCCATTATGTAAACGATTACGAGAATTTGCGTTTAGTTTAATCATGGAACATGAGCACTCTTTAAAATGGATTTAACCATATTTGTTCATGATAGATGAAAAATTATTACAGTGAATTAATTAAATCTAGAATGGTTCTGATACCAATTGAGAGATAAAATTTTATGATTTCTATCGTGAAATCTAACCCTAGACCTTAAACTAGATTTTTCTTAATTCAATCCTAACACATTTCTAAAAAAGATAGAATGACTAACCTTAATCCATGCTTGGATGAAATTCCACCTCTTGATGTTTTTCCCTTTAACATTTTCCTTCTTGGTGATTTCTTTGATGGAAAAAAATCCCAAAACCTTCCTTAGTCTCTCCTTTCAATGATCAATATTATTGATGTGTGTTTTTGGAAAACCTCTTGTTTTTTCCTTATGTCACAATAACACAATGTACTAGGCCTTTTATATTAGTCGAAGGGTTGTGTGTTAAGTAATACAACTCTTCAAAACTCCAACACGACTCTTCGTCATATAAGTAATAATTAATAATTTGACAGTATGTTTTAATTAGGGGATCTTTAAGAAGGAACTTCATTCTGCTTCAGTTAGAAACAATGGAGGTCCTCAAACGCGACTACGAATTGGAGCCGTTAAAAATCCGGCCCGGAACGTCTCTGCTCTTGACAATCAAGTCTCATGGTTCTCTATGTGTTGATTTTCCGCTCTCAGCTCTATGATTCAACTGAGAGGCAGAGTCCTTTTTCTTTATCTGGTACTGACTTGGGTTCAGACAGTGTCTCTAAGAAAGAACATAATCCATTTGGTGATAGTGATCGCTTCCTTCGGGTCATTTCTCAGCGGATAAAGAAGCAATCAAAACGCAACACCCGGTTTAGAGGCCCTTTACCCCTCTAGATCTTTTCCTCTTTTATAGATATATTTTGTTGGAACATAAGATGCTTTAACGATAAAATAAAATGTCGCGGATTTAAGAAGTGGTTTAAGCTCAATAAACCGGTCTTGTTGTCACTCATGTCACTCTACAGAAGGCTCCATCTCTAATCAGTAAAGCTTTAGTGGATTGGCATTTTGAATGTAATTATGAGTTCTCGGATATTGGTAAATTATGGCTGCTTGGCACCCATCGGTTTCAGTTAATGTAATCCACAAGTCGCTACAATCTATCACATATTGTACGGCTTCCTTTTTTTGTAAATGATTGTTACTTTGGTTAGTGGAGATAATTGATAGATTGATGAGAGTATAGAATTGGAAGAATTATTATTGATTCTCATGAAGAATATATTACAATATGCATATGTTTATATAGAGATGACTAAACCTAATTCCTAAACTAATATGGAATATTACATTATAGATAATGATAAATTTGCTATTCTTATATTTGTATATATTTGAATCATGGATTTGGGTCGATCTTCTAGATCTTTCATTACCCTCCCGCAAGCTCATACGTGGTAACACATATGAGATTGGACAAATATTCAAAATATGGTAGTAGAAGTAGGGGTGGGCAAAAAACCCAAACCGAACCGACCCAATCCAACCGAAGTTAAACCGAACCAAACTGAACCGTGTTTTTCACTTAACCCAATTGGTTCATGTTTTATTCAACCCGAATGGTTTGGTTTGGTTTGGGTTTAAACCGAACTAAATTCAACCCGAATGGTTTGGTTTTGGTTTAAACCGAACTATCTAATAATCCAATATGTTTTTTCTATAAATAAATTATATCGATATATATATATATATTAACATATTGGGAATATTTTGGTTAAGATTTCATTTTTTTCTTAACTTCTATGTTTGTAAGTTATGATACAAATAATATTCTTATATATATATTCTCTAGTTTTAGTTCTAATAATATGTAATACCTAAAGATTGTAGTAAAAACAAAACTTAAAAACTATTAATTATTTAAAGTCTTGTGGCCGTTTTGTCTCGTAAATTCTTCAATTCATATTGTCTAAAGTTAATATTATCTAACATAAATTCTTCTATGGTTAATAAATATCAAAGTTAGGTGCAAGTAGTCTATTAGTAAGTTAATTGTTTTATAAATAAATTAATACCAATATTTTTTATAACCAAACTGAATTGCATCGAACCGAATTAAACCAAACCATAATAAAGTGAATCAAACAAAATCTAAACCAAACCAAACTAAACCAAACCGAACTAAACCAAACCAAACTAAACCGAAACAATCTAAACCCAAACCAGACCCGAACCAAAGCTACTTTGGTTTTGATTGGGTTAAGTTTTATTAAACTCAAATTAACCAAACCAAACTGAACCCAAACCGAACCTGAAACTAAACCGATATGTCCACCCCTAAGTAGAAGAACTCCTAAAAGTAGAAGAATCGAAGGCTCTAGATTTATTGTCAAACTCTTCTTGATTGTAGAGGTAGAAGTATATAGGTCACATGTTTTTGGGTCACCAAAACATGTAACGTGAGTAGAGTAGTAGTAGTAGATTTGTAGTAGTAAAGTACTGCGGAAGTGACGACCTTGTTGTCGTGAATAAAACAAAGGCAATTTTAAAGAAGCGACGACTTGATTGCTTGAATAGAAGTAGAAATTGAACAACGCTTGATCAAGCGCAGTAGTAGAAAGTAACAATAGAAATAGTAACTCGAAGAAAAAGCAACACTGGTTGTGAAACAATGAAGACTGTTCATGTTGCGGAACCTACACGCCTTGTTTGGTAGCTGAGGCTTGGTATCATAGTTGATATGAAATAAGTCTTCAAGTTAATAGAAGTAGAATAACCATCATAAATATAAGGGTTCGAACATCTCATGATGATCTACTTAGGAGGTCTTCACGAATGTTCACAGTTCTTTAACGTAGATGTAATCATCAAAACCATTAGTAATATGGCCTTACTTTTCACGTTAGGAAGAAGATCATGTTGACTTTTCTTCATTCAGTTTTTTTTTTTTTTGGTTTAGGAAGAAAAATAAACATGGATTAACAAGTTTTAGATCTTCGCTCTGATACCATGATAGATTGATGAGAGTATAGAATTGGAAGAAGTATTATTGACTCTCATGAAGAATATATTACAATATGCATATGTTTATATAGAGATGACTAAACCTAATTTCTAAACTAATATGTAATATTACATTATAGATAATGATAAATTTCTTATTCTAATATATTTGTATATATTTTAATCATGGATTTGGGTCGATCTTCTAGATCTCCCATTAATAATTTTTGGATAATCATAAAGGAAGTATCGTCAGATTTGGTTTTCTCGACTTCATTCCCTCCATGTTTTGCCTCACCATGGCTGTCTTAGGGGACTTCATTCAGCATCTAGACCCCTCCAAACATTGAAAAGCTGATCAGTTCTCTTCCACTAGAGGAATGCGTGAGTTCAGGGCATGAATGGAATAGCTAGGTATAACCATGGTTCTCACAAGACTTGGCTACCCTTCGGCTCTTTTTCACACTTGAACAGCGTTCATGGAATGGCTAGGTATGAAGCATAGCTCCTGCCCTTCGACTCTCAAGCTCCTCACGGCTCAAGCCACGATCTGTAAATTATGGTGGGAGAGGAACAACAGGCTACACAATGGAGTTTCCACCACTAACATATAAGAGACGCAATCCTTGCCAAGAAGTCAGAGGAAGAATTTCCTTTCATAAGATGAGTGCTACATTGTTTAACTATCTCCTTTCATAAGCTCTTTCTTCTTGTTGAGCTTTTTGGCATAAAACAGCTTTTAGATTCAATTTTTATATGAAATTCACATACTTATCGGAAAAAAACAAGGAACTTCATTTGAAGGATCATCCTAAAAGTGAGGATTTGATGATGGGTTTCTCTAACAAGAAACATCAAATATATCTTTAATTTTTTATCTATTACATTTTAATCATTCATAATGATCAATTACAAGCACTAGAAGTTTATAAAGAAATAATAAATACGCATTTAAAATGTAAACATAATATTTATAACTCATTTGTGGATACTTAGTTTCACAAAATAAAATGAATTTGATTCTTTAAAAGTGTATCAATTATAGAAAAATAGTTACGAAATGGTTAAATTATATATACATAATATTTCTATTTTTCATAATGTTATCATATTAGCAATTTTGATTTAAATTTTAACATTTATGTATTTTATGTATTAATAATAATTTGTATGTAAATGAATATTATTTGAATATTTAATCAAAATATATTTATAAAGATTAAAGTGATACAAAATTAGTATTAATTGAATTATATATAAGTTGCATAATTATATATACCAAAATAAAAATTAAATAGTATTTTGAGATTTCATTACTTGTATCTTCAAAATTTAAAGGTCTGAAAGTTTGTTGGAGAACCAAAAACCTTTAAATTTGAGGGTTTGTTGGAGATGCCATTAGTAAACCAGCTATCAAAAGACCATAATAATTCTCCAATGCTTATAAACCCCCCATGTTATATGTGATTATGTTCTTATCTACTCGTACAGATATGTCTGTGATGATGTGGAGGTTTATGATTCAAAATACAAATTTGCAGAGATTTCATATTTGATTATCCTCTTGAAACAATCAAGTTCTGTGTGGGATACTACTTTGTGTCTCAACTTGGCATCGATTCTTAAACATGAAAACCAGTTAAAACGATCAAAATTTAAAAATCTTCTAAAAATTGGAAAAAGTTACTTATACTTATCTGTCAAACTAGTCATGTGATTTCTTACAAAAAAAATTATATCATATAAAAATGGAATAGTTTCTGTTTAATCATATTAGATTTACCAAAATAAAAATGTTAAGAGCAACTTACATGTTGTACCAAAAAATCTTAAGAGAAACAATGAAATACGAATATAGAGGCATGCGCTAAGAATCTACGGTTGAACATGCCACCACATGATACTACTGGAGCTCTATAGCGTAACAGCTAGTGACTGATCTATTTGGTTCAAGATGGGGGCAACTGTTTTACCCCCAAAAAAAGAAGGTGGGGGCAACTGCCACTACTTAGATTTTTAGAATAAAGCGATGAATGTTTCAGGCGGGGATGGCGCGAGAGTTGGTGTGGGACGGAAAGAAGTCACCATTCACATGGTGATAAATTGTAATTTTTATTTAGTAACTAAATAATATAAAATTTAAATTCGGAACGCATGCGGTTTGAAATGCAAAGGAATTTAATGAACCACACTTAAGATTAGAGTCCATCCTATAAGATGTGGTTTGAATGTTATTAATCATTTCGCTTCTTTCTTTTTTTATTAATTCTAAATAACTTCCTAATAATGTAATATGTTATATATCAACAACTTATCATCGTACAGTCATAAATTATACTTTATTTTGAACCGTTTATTTTAGACGAATCACATTTTTTCTGCATCATATTTTTTTTATATAAACCACGGTTAAACCGTACCGCCGTATTTAATTTGCTTGTCCCGCACCACTCAATCCACTGTTAGCATACGAAACCTAAGTACAAATTATAAGGAAATTAAATTGATGTCCCACTCATAATTCTTTTTGCCCCATAACCAAATTATTTATAGAAAACTAACTTTTAAATTCAAATCAATAGCCCACTACTCTATTCAGTATTCAATTCATATATTACGTTAAACTTCATAATCTACCAAATCTATTTAGTCTTCAAATCTTCATATGGTTTATTTTTTGTCGATTCTTCCAATTTTCTTAATTGGTTACTTTTTTATGGATAATTTAAAAATACTCTATTAATAATTTAAATTTGAAAATTACACTTTAGTTTTTTAGGTTTTGAAAAATGTACTTTATTAAATGTGAAAAGACATTTTTATCTCTATAAAATATTTGAATAAACAAAATATGACGGTGTCTATGGCCGTAGTGATAGTTTCACATCTGATTAGGCCCCAAGCGTCCTATTTAGGTTGAAGCAAGGAGATGGCGTACCACTCCAATGGGTAGAATGTATCTCAACCGTGGCCGGCCATGTAGTCTATCGTGGTACGACTAGCAACATTTTTTTTGTGACAGAGAGTGAGGTAGGTTGCCAGACAGGGGGTGGGTTGGGATTTAAGGATAATGTTTACCCACTTTGTTATGTTGATGGGCAGGGCGGGAGCGAAAATTATGATGATACTTATGTCGGTGGTAGTGCTGGAAATGGCTTATCTGGAGAAGTAATATAATAATGTGTGTAATTGTCTTGTTGTAAATTACATCATTGGTGTTGTCTAAGCATTTTGGTTGTGTGCAGTATTTACGGAGGCTTGGCGTTTTGGTTAGGGAAGTGATTAGGGATGTGGGAGGCAGTAGTACTGGAGACGAGTGTAACAAAGATTGTAATGCCAAGTTAACGTATCGATTAGGAGAAGGAATTTAAAAAAAAAATTAATTCATGTAAAGATATGAACAAATTTACCTGTTGTGATGGATATTAATGGCATGTGGGCTTTTGTTTTGGCAATATGGACATTAGTTTTGTTTTGTTTTTTCTCTGTGAATTATCTTTGTTTGCGCGTATTAATTTTGTTGTTGTTCCATTATGCTGATATGATGTGTGGTGTTTGAATTGCAAGCTGACTTTGATATGGGTGGTTTTGTTGTTGTTCCATTAATGCTGATAGGATGTGTGGTGTTTGAATTCCATGCTGACTTTGATACGGGTGGTTGTAACGCAATGAGAACTGCTAAGGTGGTAGATAGATTGAGAAAATTGTGTATATGTGTGGGTTGAAAATGTCTTCTTCCTAACACAATTCTGTTATGGTAGGTTCAAAAGGGTCATTCTGTGGATATGACAGGCACGGGTGAAGGCGTTGGCGGAGCCGCGGTAGGAGCACAAGAGAAGGTAGCTGAAGTGGTATTTTTTTGTTTGACCATTGCATTTTTCCTATTTGGTGTTTTTTTAATATTAGTGGATGTTGCACGTGGTAAGAATATTTTACGAGGGATATGTGGAATCACTTATTGGGACAATGGACATAACCGCGGGTAGTTTTGGTGTATCCTATAGTGGGTAGTAGAGTGTACACTTAGTTGCTTGTAGCGTGTACACGAAGGTGCATGTAGTGTGTGAAGGACGAACGCAAGATGGGTACATAGATTAATTGATTTGTGTGAACATGGTGGACACATTTGGTAAGTAAGTGTTGATTGATTGTACACACTGCGGTGAGCAAACTATGTTGTAACAATTTGTGTCCATGGTGGAGACACGGAAGTATGTGGACACTGGGGTTGATTGTGAAATTGTAGAAGTTGTAACTGATGTGAATGAGTGAAAACTGCAGTGTGGTTTTACGTGTGGTGTTTTGTTTTATGTTGTGTACGCTGATATATTGTATGTTCTCTGAATTGCAAGTGGTGATTGATAGAACTGCTTTGGATGCATCAGGTACTTCTGAGGTGGGTGGAAATGAGAACCGTATAACATATGTTCGAAAGAATTATGAAAAACTAACCATATTTTTCTTGGGTTAGGGGGGAACCTTCGTTCATCGGATGGAAAAGGAATTAGTGCAGTCGGTGCGGATGGCTCGGAGAGAAGAAATGAGAAAGTATTGTTTGTTTACGGCTATTTATGTGGAAATAATTTGAGCTGTTAAAGTGTGGACATTATTCGAGCTGTTAACGTGTGGACATTACGTTTCAGTGAACATGGCTAGACCGTGGATATTGAACGTCAATGTACATAGGAGAAGTTAATTATGGATACCCCAATTAAATTGTGGTATCGTGTTTTTTTTTGTAGGCTAACTTAAAGACAACAAGTGTGGAGGCTTCATGGACTCCTCATGTTGGTTGTAAAAGTGTTTATATTGTTTTCTTTTTATTGTGCTAAGTGGTATTCTAACGAAATGATGGTGTGGTATGTGAAGGAGAATAATGCTGATAGTACGGGGGAAGCAGGTGCCTAGGTCGGGGAAACCGTTTGGCCTAGTGGTGGTTCATGCGGCATGAGTGGAGAGATAGAGCATGGCGGGGATGACTCTGATTACATGGGACCTTCAGTTGTTGTTTTGGGGGTCGATCTGAAGATGATGATTCAGATGGACCAACCGAAACTGTAGTTGATGTTAGTGATTTGTCCCCGCTATTGAGGACAATGAGGCACATACCCGTTGAGGAAGAGGACTACTTAGCGGCATTGTTCCTGACGAAGGATCCATATGTGATTCCAGATGTTGTGACACTTGCTGAGGATTGTGACTACCCGATATTTGAAAGAGTGATGGAGTTAAATCTAACAGCGTAAGTTAATGAACATGATTTGAGTATTTTGTCTTAATGAGTCGGTCATGATATCGAATATGAAGTCAAATTATGCATGATGCACCTAAATGCTTGGGGGAGATTTGATTTGGATAACAAATTTTTCCTCGACCTGGCAACCCTACAGAAATGACTGACAACAAATGTAAGTATGTTCGTGTGTATTTGTTAGATTAATTTGATGTTGCGGTCAATGATGTAGTTTGTGTTATAACTTATTTATTAAAACATCACATGGATGTGTTGATAAAGTTTCTTGAGGAGAGACATGGAGGGGCTCTTCTGAGTAAGCGGAGTATGTTCGTTCCACCTTGGTTTATTGCCCATCTCCAAGGGAAAGGTAGGTCTTTCAACGCTGCAAAGGACAAAAGCCTGGTAGTTAGTGATGCAAAGGTAACAAAATTTATGAGGAGAGAAGGAATGAGATGGGGTGTGGATGTGGAAAGCTTGTATACGCCAATGATATTTGGTGGGTGTCATTGGGTGGGTTTGTACGCAAGCCTTACAGAGTGGAGAGTGTTGGTACTTGACCCAAACCCTCGGTTGAAGTCAATGGAAGAAGTTTTTGTGATGATGGATGATGTGCCAGACATGCTGCCATACATAGTGCGGAAAGTTTGTCCAGCAGGGGATGATGGAGCGCATGAGCTGGTGCCATTTCTGGTAGAAAGGGTGGAGGGTGTTTGTGAAAACACTCGTAGTGGGGATTGTGGACCAGTAACTGGGAATTTCCTACAAATGCATGCACTGGGTGATCCGAGTCCGACAATGGTTGGTCTGAATGATGAGCTAGTAGACATCTTTAAGAAACCATTTGCGATGGATGTTTACAAGGAATGGGTGGTACCTTTGTATGTTGGTTGATGTGTTTAATATATATTTCATTGTTTTTCCAGGTGTTTGTATGTACGGACATGGGTTTATTTTTTCCTTTTCGACGGCTTGTATCAGAGTATTATGACGGTATCTTTGTAGTTACGAACGCTGATTGCTGTTGGTGTATGTGAATATTTTTAAACACTGGTAATTGTATGTGAATGAAATTGGTGAAACACATTAAGAACATGTGGTTGAAATATAGACATTCTAGACTGCAAATTAGATAATATGTTGTATATATGTGGACACTCATGGTGTGTCCATTGGGCGTGTGTGGTGAATGTATTGTGTATATGCCTTGTAAGGAGTACTAATAATTGATGATGTAATGTACATGGATTTGTGGACATTTACGAGTTTGTGTGGTTGGCCACGTCAATTTACATGTAGTGTAGATGAAAATCACACAGATATCATGTACACGTAACAATGAATACCACCTATAGTGTACGTATGTACAATATAATCGCAGTACTTACGCACAACATTACATGAGTGTGTACACCAAAACGTCTAAAAGGAACAACAGTAACCAAATAAAACAGGAGAATGTGAGGCAAGAAAAAACAAAAGAGTCAACCAAAACAGCCAATACATGTTTAATGAAGTTTTAACATGCAAAAATTTCAAAGAAAACAACAAAAAGTAGTTGTTAGGTGCTGAAGGGTCTATCCAAAAGCATACTCCTATGGATATAGGATTCACCAAAACATCAGATAGAGACAACGCAGTTGGTCCTGTTATGCCCGGAAACACCACAACGACCACATTTGTTGACTTTTTTTTGGGTACCTGAGAATATTATTAGGATTATGGGTTGTAAAGAAAAGGGTGCAAGTATGTAGGAAATAATATTAAATTTCCTTACCTGGATTTCTCCAGATGACAATATCTGCTTGTCCGTAGGCCTGCCAGAGGGGCGACAGGTATTTGGAGGGTATAAGGTGAGAGCAGAAATTGATGGAGGAATGGGTGTTCACCGAAGGGGGCTCAGGGTAGATGAAATCGGAATATGTCTCTATCCATGTAAGACCCAAACCCGGCTGACTAGGCCGCGGTCGAGGCCTCACGTCGCTCGCTCCGTACACTGACCGAACCTCTATATTTTTCGTCTTTGTTTATAATTTTGCCAAAAGGCGAGGGCCATCTTAGACCTTAGCTAAAGACTTCCTTAATCATTTACTAGCTTAGATCCTTTCAACTTATACACAACAAAAGATTTTCTATATACCAATGGTCTAAACCAATATAATACTTGTCCGGTCTAATCACCTCAGCCTTGGTTAGTTAGATCAACTACCAACTAGCTTAAAGGTCTATCCTAACCCAAACCAAGTCATACTGATCCAAGGTTTCATTCCCCCTTAACCATTCTACCATCATCCTAACGAGATACTAATCTATTTATGTATATGATAATTCATAAATTTGCCACATTCATGGAGCTTAGTAGCTCATCGGACCTCCATTGACTCAAACTACACATACTTGTCTACTTGACCACGATCACTCACTCATCCTACTTAAGTTCCTTATCCTTGTTCCTGCATAAACAACTCCCTTTGGGTACTTAGTAATTCAACCAACCATCCCTACTGACTCAGTGCTCATTGAGACGACTTAATAGGTTAGGGATATGCACCTGGCCCTTCCCGGCTCAAACACCATCCAATAACCTTTTGTCCATCCTATGTACTAACAATGCTCATTTGATTGTAAGTCAATTGATATAGCCTATTTATTACCAGTTTCAGGCCATGTTATAAGATATATGTAGGGTCTATTATGTGTGTCTAGGCTATGTTTTAAGGTCTTTACAGGTCCAGGCACGTTTTGGAGATATATGGAGATACTTGGAGCTTTTGGAGCATTTAGAGGAGAATAATCCGTAGCTGATCATTAAGAGAGTCGGAGTACAAGAATGCCGCCGTCGATCGGCGGCAACATCCTGACGTTGACTGGCCTTACATGACCAAAATCGATCGATGCTGACCACTTGCCATCGATCGATTACCAATTTGCAGACAGTCAATTTTCAAGCCCAAGTTAAAGACAAGACACAAGATTACAAGTCTACCCCTATACGAGTTTTGACCTAGATTTTACAGTTTTTATATTTATACTTTATGTATGAGAAAGATAGAGATGATACATATGTACAGAGATGTACGGTTCTAGGTTCTTGAGTATTCTATTTAGGGAAATTTGTATTGAAACCCCAGTGTTTTTATCTATGCATTTTATTCAGATTATTATTCTTACTTTGATTATGTCTGAGTAGTTATCAACTAGGTTTAGGGTTTATTAATGGTATTAATGGATTAGCCAAACAATAGAATCGTTAGGGTTATTATTAGATCTGTCAATAGAATTGTGTTTATTGCTTGTGTTCTAGAGTAGCTAACTAGAACCCTGATAATAGGATAGTTAGGTGCAAGCAAGAGCATGGTCTACTACCGGAATTAATCCTATTGAGCTTGGTTGCTAGAAACAAACGAGAGTTGATTTAATTAATCTAGTGAACTTATAGAATTAGGTCATAAAGCTTGACTCAAGAAACCATCGATCGACGCATGATCGTTGCTATCGATCGACAGTCATTCCGTGTCAACAAGAGAGAGCTGAGACACTGGACTTAGTCAATAGATTAGACTCGCAGTGAGAGATGGTTTCTTTTACATTAGATATCGAGTTCTATGATTAATACCCTTAACTTCTATCCTCTATAATCCACTTGCCTGAAACCCTAGATCTAGCATATTTACATTTCATCTAGTTAGTTTATTAGCATATTCACATTATTAGCATCTTTCCATATTGCAACTACACTCTCTAATAAGGAACATTTCCTTAGACTGGTTACTTGTTACTATATATATATATAATCACCTAGCTTAACCTTAGGAATAAAAAATCTATTGTGTTTCATAGTTCTCTGTGGATTTGATCCCTGAGTACTACAACTGATCTGTCTTGGCAAGAGTATTATTTTGTGTGTTAGGATTAAGGGTTAATTTGATAGTTGACTATTTAGGATATTTATACCTTGCTACTACAGTAAACAACACGCATGTCAAATTTGGCGCCGTTGCCGGGGAACATTGATCATCATTAGATTTAATTTTTAGGGTTTAATCTAGGTTTGTTTTACTTTAAAGTTACTGATTTTCTTTTCCTTTGTATTTCCGGTGCATGCGAAAGAGTACCAAGAGCTATAAAGGACAAGAATTACTATTCTCAGACCCGCAGAAACTCGAACGTACAATCCGCAAAGAAAGACCACTACAAGAAAACACGTTTTTGCCGACTGCATGTACCGACTGATTTTGTAGTCGTAAAATGTCCAGACTGATTCCCGACTGAGTATCGACTATGCTACGACCAATATAAAACAGTCGGTAATCAGTCGCTAAACAACGACTACAAAAATCAGTAGCTACGTAGTCGTTTATTACCGACTGAATACAGACCAATATGTAGTCGGTAAGCATCGGTCGGGAATTAGTAGGGAAATTTAGTGACTGTTTACCGACTAATATATATTAGGTGAAACAGTCACATGTCGGTAGTCAAAAAACCGGTATAAAAACACGTGGATGACGTTGCTAAGTTAGTTGTAACAACTTTTTACGACCAAATATATCAGTCGCCAAATTCAGTCGTAAATCAGTAGGAAAACATTCGGAAACATTTTTATATATACACAAACGAGTCATTTTTTCTTCGCGTCATGTGTGAAAGAAGAAAAAAAATCAGAAAAAAAAAAAAACGTTCAGGCACATAATGGGAGGCAATTACAACTACACTAACTTTCGAGATTGGATGTACAAGAGGTTCAATGAAGAAACGGGGAACTTCTCGGAAGAGTTCATAATGGGAGTCGAGCAATTTATGACATTTGCAAATAGTCAACCTCTAACACAGAGTAATGATGGTAAATTCTTTTGTCCTTGCAGTGTTTGCAAAAATGAAAAATTTCTTCCGGGGCAACGAATTTTGAAACATATATATAGTAAGGGGTATATGCTCGACTATTATGTGTGGTACAAGCATGGAGAAGAACTCGATATGGCTTTAGGAACAAGTTCTGCTAATCCGACACATTTAAGTGGTAGTGAAGATCACATTGGTAATGCAGTAGAAGATAGATATGTAGAAATGGTGAATGATGCATTTCATGATGTTGTGAGTTTTGATAACTATCAAGATGGTGATAGTTTTCAAAATTCAGTAGATCCAGAACGCAATCACTCGAAGAAATTCTACGACTTGTTAAAAGGAGCGAAAAATCCTTTATATGATGGTTGTCGAGAAGGTCACTCGCAATTATCATTGGCTTCTAGGATCATGCAAAATAAGGCGGATTATAATTTGAGTGAAAAGTGCGTAGATTCGGTATGTGCAATGTTGACAGACTATTTACCAGCTGGAAACCAATCAACCGGTTCACATTACGAGACAGAAAAGTTGATGCGCAATTTAGGTCTCCCGTACCATACAATTGATGTGTGTGTTAACAATTGTATGATCTTCTGGAAAGAGGATGAAAGGTGGGATAAGTGTCAGTTTTGTGATGCACCAAGATGGAAGCCTAGAAGCGAACGGCGTAGAACCAAAGTGTCATATAGTCGTATGTGGTATCTACCTGTTGCTGACAGATTGAAGAGAATGTATCAGAGTAAGAAGACAGCAGCAGCAATGAGATGGCATGCAGAGCACCAAGCCAAAGAGGATGAAATGTCTCATCCGTCAGATGCAGCGGAGTGGAAACACTTTCAAGATCAAAATCCCCAGTTTGCAAAGGAACCCCGTAATGTTTATCTCGGCTTATGTACGGATGGATTCAATCCATTTGGGATGTCTAGTAATCATTCGCTGTGGCCAGTGATCTTGACTCCATATAATCTACCTCCTGGTATGTGCATGAATCCAGAGTACTTGTTCCTCACAATTTTGAATTCTGGGCCAAATCACCCACGAGCTAGTCTAGATATCTTCCTCAAACCTCTAATTTCGGAGTTAAAAGAGTTGTGGTCTACTGGAGTTGAAGCATACGATGTCTCTTTGAATCAAAATTTTAATCTTAAAGTTGTGCTTCTTTGGACTATAAGCGACTTTCCGGCATATCGGATGCTGTCAGGGTGGACAACTCATGGTAGGTTGTCTTGTCCAATTTGTGTGGAAGATACAAAGGCTTTTTATCTGCCGAATGGAAGGAAGACGTGTTGGTTTGATTGTCATCGAAGATTTCTTCCTCATGGCCATCCACTGAGGAAGAACAAAAAGGACTTCTTGAAGGGAAAACATGCTATGAATGAATTTCCACCTGAATCTTTGACTGGCGAGCAAGTTTATTCTGAGCGGTTAAAAGGTGTCAATCCACCAAAAACGTCTCAGTGTGGTGGAAATGGTCACGATAAGAAGAAACCTGGATATGGGAAGAACCATAACTGGCACAAGGAAAGCATATTCTGGGAGCTGCCGTACTGGAGAGACCTAAATCTTCGACATAATCTTGATGTTATGCATATTGAGAAGAATTTTTTCGACAACATCATGAATACTCTTATGAGTGTGAAGGGTAAGTCGAAAGATACAATCAAGTCAAGATTGGATATAGAACTTTTTTGTGATCGGCAACACTTACATGTTGATAGTAATGGTCAAGCTCCTTTTCCTCCTTACACACTGGATGAGAACGCAAGAAAAAGTTTATTGGAATCTGTGAAAGTAGGGGTAAAATTTCCAGATGGTTATGCTTCCAACTTAGCTAATTGTGTTGATATAGAGAAGCGCAAGTTTTCAGGCATGAAGAGTCATGACTGCCATGTGTTTATGGAGAGGCTACTTCCATTTATATGTGCAGAACTCCTAGACGAAAACGTCCATCTTGCTATATCAGGTACAAATTAATTAATTATAGTTTTATGACATATTACAGTTCTAAGTGTGTTTATAAATTGGGTTATTAACGATTTTAAATTTGAATTTCTATATTGCAGGGATTGGTTTATTTTTCCGTGACCTTTGCTCAAGAACTTTGCAAAAAAATCGCTTAAAAAAACTAAAACAAAATATTGTTTTGATACTCTGTAATTTGGAAAAGATCTTTCCACCATCATTTTTTGACGTGATGGAGCACTTGGCCATACATCTCCCCTATGAAGCTGAACTAGGAGGCCCCGTGCAATATAGGTGGATGTATCTTTTTGAAAGAAACTTTAAGAAGTTGAAAGCGAATGCAAAGAATAGAAGTCATGCAGCTGGTTCGATAGTTGAAGCATATATCAATACTGAGATTGCTTATTTCTCAGAACACTACTTTGCTGACAATATACAAACGAAATCGAGGTAAATGTTATAATTGGTTACATGTTCACCTTTTCGTGTGTATTTGCATATTTTCTTCTAAAATGTAGAACTCTTGTTCTTATATGGTAGGTTTACAAGATTTGAAGTAGGTGAACTTCATGTATACCATGTCGAAGGAGTACCAGATATATTTACTCAGATAGGTCGTCCAAGCGGGGAAATGCAAGAAATTTGGCTTTCCGAGAAAGATTATCTATGCGCACATGCTTATGTTTTGCGAAATTGTGATTATTTTCAGCCATTTGAAAGGTATATATAATTTAACAAATCCATACCTTATGTTTCTCACACTAATCTAACAAATGCATACCTTCTCATATTTTAATTTTGTTACTCTAATATAGCATGTTCGAAGATTTTCTTTCTGTAAAATATCAAGACCTTTCTGAAAGAGAACTCTCCGTGAAGAGAACTGATGAATATCATATATGGGTGAAAGATTATGTACGTCTCAGTTATACTATTATAATACTTACTTTAGGTATTGTACACCGTGTTGATCTTGTGTATGTATATTTGCAGGTTACTCACTGGAGCGAAACACATCCTTTTCCTGCTTGGGTTAAAGACATTGTACAAGGACCCATGAATAAAGCAAAAACCTGGCCAATTTATTTCACTCGAGGTTTTCTGTTTCATACCCAAACGCATGGTGAGGGACGAAAGACTTGCAACTATGGAGTATGTGCTAAAGGAGAGAGTTATACAAATTCAGCTGATGAATCTCAGTACTACGGGATCTTAACAGATATCATACAAATCGAGTACGAGGGGATAGTCGATTTGAAAATCACACTTTTTAAGTGTAAGTGGTATGACCCTGTCATTGGTAGAGGCACGCGGCGGAGAAATGGCGGAATTGTGGATGTTCTCTCATCGAGAAAATACTACAAATATGATCCATTTATTCTAGGTACGTTTGTATACATATATACTTATTGTTTTGCATTTATTTTTATTAACTATATTTATTTTTGTTTAGCAGCATCTCAAGCAGATCAAGTTTGTTATATTTCATATCCGTATGTAAGGAAACCGAAGAAGTCTTGGCTCAATGTTCTTAAAGTGAATCCGAGGAGAATCATTTTTGGAGAATATGAAGACAAAGATCCGGTGACTTTGCAACAAGAAAACGATGATGCTGTTTTGATGACCATAGTTGAAGACCTTGAAGTCGAGCATTTGGTACATGCTCCTGGAGAACCGATCAATATTGATTTCGACGTGGCAGATGCAGAACCAAATGATGAATTCCGATGTAATTTATCATCTTCGGATGATGATGAAGATGGAGGTGAAGATGAACTGTACTAATTTGCTTAAAGCCCGGGTAAAGCCCATAAGTTTATTTCATTTTATATAATCCAAAAAAAAAGAAAAATGAAAAACAAAAGAAACCCTAATCTATTTCTATTCTTCTCTCTCGTTCTTGACGGCCGCACTCCTATCTCTCCCACCAATCTCGATCTCTCCAGCCTATACTCCGATGTTGAGTGGAAAGAGGAAGCGAAATCTCGTCAAACCGTGTGCCTCTCGGGTTTCTAAAAGGCCGCCTTCCTTACCAACACAGTACGACTTCGTACCGAGGGATCCATCTCAGTCCAGTCCGCCGGTTCTCCCCATGCGAAATACTCTCCCATCTGTTCGCGACTATCCTCCTCCGAGACAGCTGTTTCCAACGATGACCTTCCCACCTACTGCATCAACTCCGCCGCCTCTCACTCCAGCTGCTGCTATGTTTACACCTCAACACCGAAGAACTCAGTCGACAGAACATATGAACCCACTTCCGCCATCTCATGAGGCTCCAGTTCCAACATCTCAATCACCTCACAGTTCTCAAGCCCAAAATTCTCATATCCAAGAAGAGGAGGAGGAGGATATGTCCGATGTAGAGGCTCCGGTTCAACCTAATCTCGCCCCTGACAATATGGATCTTTTGAACTCCCTCCTAAACCAGCCAAATCGACCGAAGAGTATAACTGTCCTCTCTCCCAACCGTGAGCTTAACACGACATGGTATTTTCTCTTCCTTGCTACAATAGTCTTTTATGTATTTAGCTGCAATTGTTGATGAGGTAAGGTATTAAAAATTGTAGAAAATTTTGCTACATTCTGTCAAGAGTGTAGATTTGTTGATTATCACTTTTGTAGAATAAGCTCACGGACTCGATCATAGTGACCATGAGACTCGATCAATGTGATAGAGTGCTTTGCTTGTTTCTTTTGTTTTGCTTGAAAAAGATTTGATTGAACCTGTTATAATCAGCTCTGCAGAAGATTATTTTTTTCAATTTAAATTTGTATTTATTTAGTTTGTCCTTAGTTTCTCTAAAATATGTTTGTACGCTTGGTGATAATTTAACTAGAGGATTATCTACAATCTCTCAAGAGTGTAGATTCGTTGATGATCACTTAAATTTGTATTTATTTGGTTTGTAGGTTTGGTTATGACAAGTCGAAGTTGACTAGGAAGATTACCAAGATTTTAAAGAACAAGTTTAATAAGGCTTTCTACAGCTGGACTCGTGTGCCTAGAGACAGACAAGAACGTTACTTTCTGGAATTTGCTGTAAGTTTTCTCTGTCTCTTCTCTGTCTTTGAATTTTTATAATTATTAAGTGTTACTTCTCTGTCTTTGAGTTTTTATAATTAATAAGTAAGTGTTAGTCTCATTTTTTTTTATTATTTGGTTTCTGCCTGCTAACTGGTATCTTCTATGTTCATTTGAAGAAAACTCACACATGGGATCCATCATTGACTGGTGTTGTTCAAGAACATTTCGAGGGCATTTGTCTATCACGAATGAAAGACATGGTCAGCGAAGTAAGGACTACTCGGGTGCAACCTACTTGGATAAATGACACACTCTGGACACAAATGACTGACTATTGGGGCACTGAAGCTGCAATTGCAAAGAGTCAGACAGCATCAGCAGCTAGACTGTCTGATCGTCAAGGACTTGGTGTTCACACACACAACTCTGGCCAGAAGTCTTATTTGCAGATCCATCAAGAGATGGTGAGTCCCTACTGCTTAGTGGTTCAATGTGATAAGTATGTTTTTTTCTTAAATTTTATACTGATATTTTTTTCCATTTCACTTCAGGTTGTTGAATTGGGAAGACCAGTGAGCTTTGCTGAAGTATTCATCAGAGCTCATACAAAATCAGATGGAACCTTTAGTGATTTCAAAGCTGAACATGTTGCTGAGGCTTTCAAGAAGAAAAAAGAAGCTAAGCTGGCCACCCTTGAGACTGATCAGACTGAGACAGGGCAGCATCCACAACTATCAATAGAAGAGGAGAATGAGCTGTTTATTCAGGTTGGATTTCTTACTGTCAATTTTTTTTTGGATCAAACTGTCGAAGTTTATTTCTTATGTTTTTGCTTGTTTGTAGTCCACTTTCACCAATGACAGGGGGCAAATTTATGGCCTGGGAAGCTTGAAGAACCAGCTTCATGAAGTGCCATATGACCCAAAAAGCTTGTCCTCTTTCATTCAAATGCAACAGCAACTTCAGGAAGCTCAACGCCAAATAAAAGAACAAGCTGCTCTTCTTGCAAAGCTTGAGGAAGAGCGTGTCCAAGCTGCTGCTGCTGAGGCAAAGAGAGAGGAAGAGCGTGCCCAAGCTGCTGCTGCTGCGGAAATGAGAGAGGAAGAGCGTTCCAGAATTATAGCTACTCAGCAGGCTTTGATCGAGGAGTTTTCAGTGGTTCGGAAGTACTTGACCATCACAGACCAGAGATTCTTGGACTTTGTCTCCAAAGAAAGAGCTTCATCTGATCCTAACCATACTTAGGTCTGTGTTGCCTTTCCCTTATGTATTTTTGTTATGCACTTAAGCTTTCCTTCGGATGTGTGAAACTTGTAAACTCCTTAAGTGTTGGAGTTCTTTTGGATGTTTAAAACTTTATAACTCCCAAGTCTTTGGAGTTTTTTTTGTAAATGGTGCATGTAGCTTGAACCTTTTATGATTTCAAAATCGTTTTTAGTATTATTAGCAGATTTAAATAAAACATCATGAACAACAAAAAAAAACCAAAATCATGTATTTGACAAATAAATAATATAGTCAAATAGTCGCATATCAGTCAGAAAAACAGTCGTAAAATTTAAACAACGTAGTTACTAATCAGTCGGGATTCGGTAGCATAAAGACACCGACTGTTTTCCTACTACTGGGATTAGTCGTTATATCAGTCGTGTTATTCAGTCGTGAAATTCAGTCGTATTATTTAGTCGTTAAATGAGTCGTAAATCAGTCGCCAAATTACCTACTAATTAGCGACTGGAGGTACGACTGTAGAACATGGTAGCAAACCAGTCGCTAAATACCGACTGTTTTCCGACTAATTTATTTAGCGACGAGGTATAATACGACGACTTCAATCAGTCGTAAAACAGTCGTATATGACCACTTTCCGACTGAGTGCCGACTGATATTATAGTCGGAAACGACATGTTTTCTTGTAGTGGACGACAAGCATCGATCGACGACAGACATTCAACATTGATCGACGCTTCTTTACGGATAACATCGACCGGCATCAGAACTCTAGCATCGACCGACATTGATCACTTAGCATCAATCGACAACATCTCATCCGCATCGATCGACGACAGCAGACGAGTTCAGATGGTTGCGCCTATAATTGTGGTTCAGGATGAGAATGAAGACTTGCATGACCTCAATGGTCATCTGTGTAATGCAGCATGTCAAAAGATAGACGATCAGGGGGCTGTAATCCCTGATACAGAAGCAGGAGCAAACGCTGCAATAGCTCAACCCAACAAATAAATAAAGCTTTTTATATGTATAATTTTACAAAATTATTATTTTATCATATAATTTTATTTAGAATTTACTTATAAAATCTATATAAAAATATATTTTTTTAAAAAAATGTGTGTTTATAAGAAAATTTGATTAATTTTTAGCAATTTACGGAACATATAGTTCCATTAATTTTTATTATTCATTTTATATTATGCAAAAATATTTTTTTTAAAAACAATTTTGTATATTTTTCTATATTTACTTGTATTAAACAAAGTAGATGAGATATCCGTAAATATTCGCAAATATCTAAAAAAAGGATATCTGTATTTCTCCGAAGCAAAGCAAATCGGAAAATCAGATATCCGTAAGATACAAAGCAAATCACAATAATGAAAATTACGAGGTTATTCGATCTGTGACCACCCCCACTGTCACAATAAACAATATTACGTAATAAATATACGGTGGCCATCGCTTATTTCTTTTGTCAAGATATTATCTATCTTTATCAATAAATTACACATGTTCATTAAGGTTTTTCTAAATATACATAAAACTTTAATCTATATTGATATTTTCAGGAGTGTCTTCCTAACTTTTTTTTTAAAAAAAAAACTATTTCCTAATTTAAAAAAAAAATAGAAAAAGAAATTTTTTCGAAAAAGATTCGATAAAAGAATTTTTATTTTTTATATCAATATTTATTTATTTTTCTAAATCTGTAGGAATGGATATTTACCCATTTAATGAATGCTAAATTAGTCACTTTGACTCTTATGTGGTAGTTTTAGAACAAATACATGTTGTAGTGTTATTTAAGACCTTTTTGAAATATATATATTAGATATATTAAATTATAAACATTTAAATGATTTGAAGAAATATTCAAATGATTTTTTATGTCTAATGAAAATAACTCAAATCATACTAATTTTGAGTAAACTAATCATAATGTTAACTTCATTTTTGTGTTCAAATACTGATTTTTATTAACTTAAGGTTATTCTATTCTGCTCAAGTAAAGTTTTTTATCTAACTGGTTTTAAACCAATAACAATGGATGTTATCAAGATTTTTGAAATCCATAAACTAATAACAAAGGAGTCTTAAAAAATTTTAAAGTCCATGAGAATTCCCTTGCCAAGATTAATTAACTTTAGGGTTATAAGTATTTTTTTCTCTTTAAAAATAAAGGTAAAAGTGATTAAGGTAAACATGAAAAGTAGTATTAAGAATGTGGTATTTTAGAAAATTTTCCATCTAAACTATTTGATCGACTTTGTTTAAGAAAAAAACATAAATAAAATTCCAAGACGAAAGCGCAAACAAAATTTTGTGGAATTTTTCAAAATGAATTACTTAATTAACTAATGCAAATCTGAAGCGTTAAATTTTTGGATATTCATGTCTCTTGCTTGCTAGGTCGCTACGAGGACTGTCCTGGCTCCTATGTTTGCAACCTTTTTTTAGTATTTTCTATATTATGCAATCTATTAAATTAGCTGTTATAAGTTGTGATTTAAGTTTAGATCATTTCTAAATTATTACTAAATATTACATTAGACGTTACTAAATGATAAATGATACAACGGGATAACATATATCAGACCAAATCGGTTAATTCAACAAACCGATGTCTAATTAAAATAAAACAAAACCCATCGTTATCTATTATTATAATATAAAACAATACATGATTGTGTTGTAAGTAGAGAAGAGAAGAGAGGAATTGGTGTGTCTTATTCCATGAATAGTGAACTCTTTATATAGGGATACAATATAGGGGTTTAGCTTAGAGAAGAAGTACAAGTAAATCTTGGTGAACAAGACTTTCTATAATCGACATCACAATATATTCTTAACACTTCCCCTTGATGTCTATTATGCGTGTAGATGCTGCCTCGTTAAAAACCTTACCAGGAAAACCCAATAGGAAAAACCATGGTTAGGGAAAAAGAGTGCAGCGCGCAATTACTTCCCCTAATGTGTACATACGTCAAGATCTTTGAGACGACGTAATCCAAGATAAACCAACTTCTTGAAAGTAGCAGTGGGTAGCGCCTTGGTGAATAAATCAGCCAAATTATCACTTGAGCGAACTTGAACAACACGAACATCGCCATTCTTCTGTAGATCATGTGTGAAAAAGAACTTCGGTAGAATGTGTTTTGTCCTGTCTCCTTTGATGTATCCATCTTTGAGTTGTGCGATACATGCAGCATTGTCCTCATACATGATTGTTGGAGCTTCTTTCCCTGTAGATAGACCACAATCTTCTCGTATATGTTGAATGACAGATCTTAACCATATACACTCTCGACTAGCTTCATGAATGGCTAAAATCTCTGCGTGGTTAGAAGAAGTTGCTGAAATGGTTTGCTTCATCGAACGCCAAGAGATAGCAGTTCCACCATAAGTAAACACATATCCTGTTTGTGATCTAGCATTGTGGGGATCAGACATGTACCCAGCATCTGCATAACCAATCAAATCTTCTGTGGATGGGTTAGGAAAAAATATACCCATGTCTTTCGTACCTTGAAGGTAACGAAGTATATGTTTTACCCCATTCCAATGCCTTCGAGTCGGGCATGAACTAAACCTTGCCAATAAATTCACTGCAAATGATATATCCGGTCTTGTATGACTGGCAAGGTACATTAATGCCCCTATTGCACTTAAGTATGGTACTTCAGGGCTAAGAATTTCTTCATTCTTCTCTTTAGGGCGGAAGGGATTTTTATTCACATCGAGTGATCTTACAACCATAGGACTACTCAAAGGATGGGCTTGATCCATAGAGAATCGTTTAACCACCTTTTCTGTGTAAGTTTCTTGATGCACTAAGATTCCATTCTTGAGGTGCTCAATTTGTAGTCCCAAACAAAACTTTGTTTTTCCAAGATCTTTCATCTCAAATTCTTTCTTCAAGTATTCCATTGTAATTGAAATCTCATCGGGAGTCCCAATAATGTTTAAATCATCAACATACACTGCAATTATAACATATCCTTTCTCAAATCTCTTTATAAAGATGCATGGACTGATAGGATCGTTTTTATAGCCTTCTTTCAACAAGTACTCACTTAAGCGATTATACCACATACGTCCTGATTGTTTCAGTCCATAAAGAGATCGATTTAACTTTATGCTATAACTTTCTCGAGAATTAGAATTTGTTGCTCCTGGCAATTTAAATCCTTCTGGGACTTTCATGTAAATATCAGTATCCAGTGGGCCATATAAGTAAGCTGTGACTACATCCATTAAGCGTAAATCAAGTCTTTCCTTTATCGCCAGACTGATAAGGAACCTGAATGTAGTAGCATCCACCACAGGAGAGTATGTCTCTTCATAATCAATTCCAGGTATTTGTGAAAATCCTTGTGCAACTAAACGTGCTCTGTATCTCACAATCTCACTATTTTCATTTCTCTTTCGCACAAAAACCCCATTTATATCCCACTGGTTTTACACTTTTGGTGTATGGACTACTGGTCCAAATACTGCTCGCTTTCACGAGAATTAATATTTTTTTTTTATTATTATTTCTTTCTGATTTGGCCAATCATTTCATTGTGTACATTTTCAATAGACTTTGTTTCATGATCCTCTTTCTCATTCATCATATCAACTGCTACTTTGCATGCATAAATATCATCGACGTCGATTTGCATATCGGTTCCATTTTATTTTATACATGACATAAATTATTGAGCTCTCTTCATTGTCTCAGGTACCTGAATTTCTTTCAGTCATGTTTAATGTCTCTTCTGGAGATCATTCGAAGACTATATTTCCTCTTGACCATTATTTATTTATGCTCCTTTTCATTTACGAGGATTTTTATCTTTGGAACCAACATGTCTACCACACTTTAGTTGTGGCTAGCAGTTTGATCTTATTATTCTAGAACATCAATTCTTATTGGAGCATTTACAGCTGATATTGTGACTTGATCACTCTATTTATATGGGTCAGTAAATATGTCTGGCAAATGCTTTACTAAGCTCTAATTGAATTATCTTTTGGACTTTTTTGACATTTTCTTTAGTCCGAGGATCAATGATAATTCATATCAACTTATTTACTTTTTCAGCTGTTTATTTTCTCACCCTTATGTTGGAAATACTAATTCACTTTTAGCATTCATATCGAGCCTTACTTATATTCTTCAAGGATGACTCTATATTCTTAAGTATCAGTGGAGATTCATATCCAACATATATTTCCAACCTCTTTTGAAAACTCATCTTAATTAAAGCTTTGTGGTGGAGCAACTGGGATGTCTATCGCACATCCAACATTCTTAGATGAAATGGTTGGTTTCTGACCCAATACTAATGTGGGGAGAACTAGTGATTACTTATTGGCTTGATGCAAACTAGTGTTGCTCAAAATGTTTAGCACTTATCCCAGTGAATTTGCCATAGTCTTCAAAGACTTTAAGAAGTGAATTCACCAATATTATAAAGATGCATAGTGGGTGATCAGTCTACCAACATCTCTTTTATTCATGCCAATAACTTCTTTTGGCTGGTGAAAACCGTATTAATCTTTTATTTTGTAAGCAAGCAACATATGTCAAATTATTTAAATGAATCTTCTGGTTCTTCAATGACTATTCCGCATAAATCTTAAAATATCTTTTCGCATCATTACTGAACCAAAATGGTCTAACTGGTTCATGCCAAGTATTTTGTAAACTTCTCGTTTACTATATAGTTATCTCCACTACATTAATCTTTGTGTAGTACAATGTATAAAAGGATGTTTATATTCTCTAAATAACTTTTAGAGCTTTAAGAATATTTGTAATTGAAATGAATTTAACATTTCCTTACTATCTCAAAATTATATTTGTCTCAAAATTTTATGGACTTACTTTAAGAAAGATTCATCAATCTCAGTTTAGTTAGAAAATCTTCTAGATGTTCCACTTATTATAAAATATGAGATTCTCTAACTCTTCCCCTCAAGATGATAACACTATAGGTTTATCAATCTTGAATTAAATCTCATATTAGAATCAATAATATACCCTATTAGGGTCATGTATTCTTTCTTAGATCCTTCTTACTTTTGAGACTTCTGAAGATACATTAATATTTATGTACTCTTATGGAGTATTTATGTACTCTTCTAGAGTATTAATATACATCCTCTTCTTGAACATTATATAAACTTTATTACCTTGTAAGGTACTCACAATAATTTTCTTTCATCTTTATATGAATGAATATCTTCACTTTATTACCATCTTTATTTTCTCAATTTCAAGTGAGAATATGAGTTCTATAAAGAAACTCTTTGGTTTTGACCTTTGATCATAACCATATATATCCACATTCACGTCTACAGTCACTTTTACTTTTATTTTCTTGACCACTCCTATCTGTGTGGATTTTCTTTCTCAGTATAAAATATCATATTCTCTTCAAAAGAATAGATCTAATCAACTAGACGTGATTTATCATCGTACTTCAATAGCTCATTGTTTTTCTTAGTCTCAAGGAGACAAAACATAGCTATAAGCTTATTTAATCTCTTTTCTCAAGCATTTGTCTGTTGGACAACTTAATTTGTGTAAAAAGATTTATTCTACAATATCTTTGCATCATTGATATTCTCTTTAGGAATATTTTATTTTTAAACTTAGCATCCAACATAGTTGGGCTTTATTTACAGACCGTAGGTCTTGTAATCTTTAGATGCAAAACACATAATGAGCTTTAGGTAATCATATTCAAGTGATTACACCTTTCTTTGGATTGTTCTCCAAAACTTATGGATCTTTTAAGGTTAAACCTTAAGCCGAAAACTCTCGTATACACAATCGTAATGAAAATAATAATAAGATATATTTACAAGTTATATATCTCGAACAAACCGATTTCGTTTTCTAAAAATAATTTTTTTTTCTATTACTACATGTATATTGCATGCACTCAACCATAAAATTTTTACAATATTGTATGTACTCATATATGTAAATAATATATTACATGCATTCAACCGTAACACTTTATTACTATATTATATGCATTCATATATATTACATGCATTGAACCCTAAATTTTAAACCAACGTGCAATATCTTATCAAATCTAGTAAATAATTATTAACCTATGAATCCAATATGTATATTTTATTTATCGCATAACATATCAAGTATAAATGCATATAAGATGTTCATTAACAGTGAATGCGATCAATGAATAAATTTTAATTAGTAATTATAAATCAAGGTTGTCAATATGCAATGATGAATAAATGTGAATTAACAACCTACATATAAAAATATGTCAAAATCAAACTCATGTATGTGTAAAGTGTTAAAAGTTAAACTTGTCTCATAGTAACTCTATAAGAAAATAAATAATGTATTATGCAGTAATATGATTACTTTTAATAATAAAATATAAGCATCACATATGATTAATAAAGAGAACACATACTATTGAGCATTAGCTTTAGAAACATCGACAAGATCTCTTTTTAATCGAATGATTTTCTTTCCTTGAAACAAGGATAGATCAATATTGTCGACTAAAGCTCCTAAGCTCATACTGTGTATGAATCCCTTCTTACAAACCATGAATTGATAACAAGCATGATTTGAAGAAGGATTGAATATAGACTAAAAATATAACATAATAAAAATCTATACCTATTAGCTCAAGATCGCTAAAGCTTCGTGCTGATAACGTGTTGTAAGTAGAGAAGAGAAGAGAGGAATTGGTGTGTCTTATTCCATGAATAATGAACTCTTTATATAGGGATACAATATAGGGGTTTAGCTTGGAGAAGAAGTACAAGTAAATCTTGGTGAACAAGACTTTCTATAATCGACATCACAATATATTCTTAACAGATTGTAATTTATAGATTACATCGTAGAAGACCCTTTTTGCTTCACTTCAGTTCATTACCTGCACCTATACAAATGCTATTGTGTAAGCTTCTGTTCAGATCATTAACAGCAACATAACAAATTCATTCTAAGTCATATATTGTCTAATTTCATCATAAGCAAAATATTTGATACACTTTTTCATATGTTAAGGTCATATTCTTCCTAACAAGGAAATACATATGTATCTGTAACATGGCATCCAAACCGAAGTCACGTTATTATCTTATAGACTTCAGAAACCAGAAACCAGAAACCATAAATTATGAACACCATATTGTCCTGTCATTATGAACTCAATATTGTCAAGCATATCAATTTTACTCATATAGAGATTAGATCCGGTTCATCGTTAACGTTATATAAGTTTTGTCTTTTGATTATCAATATGAAAACATACAATTCATACACCTACAAAGAACTCATACACAAATAATAGATTATATATATTACTTAAGTAATTAAAATTAACAAATTAACTCCGTTTAAATATTTTTCTTAACGTTTTGTATCTAATTATCTACTCTGACTACAATCATTGTTGAGAATATTCTAACTACATTAAAAATAGATTTGATCAGATCTAAAATAACTTGTCTTGCAAGCACACAATCCTCTTACAACTTAATTATATTACTATATTTTTCCTTATTTTTTTAAAACTGAAAATTGGATATATTTTAACAAACACGATTTTTTTCCTATATGCGAACTACCTATTTTGAAAACTTCATATCTATATTCATAGGATTTCATATATTAACTACCGCTAACAGTTCCTACAAAATATTAATATAGGGAGTTTGCTAACAAGCCTATAAAATATAGAAATTGGAATGAACCCTTAGATCCTCGATATACCTAATATTTAGTACCCAAATCACTATAAATAATTATTCATCACCTAAACAAATTTCTACACCTCACGGAAAAAGAGACACTAATATGGCTATGGTTACATCCAACGACATCATTCTCTTGAACAATGTCAAGCCATATAAAACTACTTGGAAGGTCGCAGTCAAAGTTCTTCATTCGTGTATACGACATTCATCTTATTATGGTGGAGACTCTCTTGAGTTCATACTTGCAGATAAGACGGCATGTGTGTTTATTTATAAAACTTTTATTCTAAAAAGTTGTATTGCAAACGTGTAAACTTAACTATGCATATTTATTATTGTAGGGTGATAAGATACATTGTACATGCAAGAGGCTCTTCCTTGCTCGTGTAAAGAAGTTGCAGGTTGGACAGTGGAGGTTCCTTGAGAATTTCTCTGTAACCCAACTACTAGAAAATACTGACGTACAAGCCATAAATACAAGCTCTCCATCATAGGAAATTCCAATGTCACAAAATCCTCTCTTGAAAATGATGATATTTTTTTGTCATTAACACATTTCCAAGCAATCATTAACAGAAGTCTTGATTCGAATTTTTTTATTGGTAAATCATAATTGTCGAAGATAGTATTCTAAATGCTTTAATTTATATAAACTAATTTTAAATTCTTGTTAAATGGTTGTAAATGTTATTGGTCAAGCTATTGATATTTGAGATCTTGAAGTTGTGCAAGTGCTTGGTAAAGAAAGGAAGAAGCTGGAACTTACTTTAACAAATACAAGGTAAGTTACAGTATATAAGAAAAGTTAAATTTATATGTATAAAACTTATGTTTTATAATTTTGACATTTTTCATATGTAAACAGTGATCAACATATAACATGTTGTCTATGGGGTCGTTTTGTTGAACAAGTGTTATATGCTTACAAAATTGGTGAAGACAAAATATTCTTTGTTTAATGAGATTTGCTAAAATCAATGTTTACAAGGGTAAGCCTCTAATAAACGATTTAAGATTAGATATTTATAATCTGATTTTATACGCTTCAAATATATTTTCAATTTATGTAGTACAAGTCCAAATAACAAATGCATTTGAAACTTCTAGTGTGGTGATAAATCCAGACGGATTTGATGTGCAAGATTATTTAAGACTATATGCTTTATTATAATCAAATAATAGTGTAGAATACTTAATACATTAACTTATGTTATATAATTTTGTTAATATTTAGGTTGCCAAATAATGAGCTTGCTCTCCGTTCTGGTATACGTGAGGTTGTGAAACCTAAAGGAATCAAGCGCCAAACTGATAAACGGTATCTTTATCCAGAGAGATCCATATTGGATACATTGATGGCAACTAAGGTTATGTTTACATTTTTCATTAAGGCATTTCTTATTTAATTTACCAACTTATTAACACTACTTTATATTTATAGATCGAGAAATGCATAATTAAGTCAATTTTTTATGCAATAGACACAGACTGGGCATGGTATTATCTTGGTTGTGTTAAGTGCAACTACAAAAAGGTGACTAACATTACTAAGAAGGATTTGATGCATGTGAAACATATGTGGCGTTGTGATACATGCCATCAGTTAGTGACCAATGTTGCACCAAAGTATGTTTCTTAAACTTTTACATCATTACTTATAATATACTATGAATTCATTATTTTTTGTTTCCAGAAAGGTTTAAACTACATCTCCTTATAAAGGATGACACCAGTGAAATTAAAGTGATGATGCTTGATACTATTGTTGAACCAATTTTGGGAGTAAGTGCTGATGTGCTTCTAGGTGGTTCTCTAGAAGAGGTAGATATATAAGTTTTAAATATATTGTATAGTTGTTATAGTATGGATTTGTTTCGTCAGTTTTATTATGTTTTAAATTTTTCTATTTAGGTTGAGGATCCTGAAGATTTGCCTGATGTTATTACCGATCTTACTAGGAAAACTTTCCAATTTGGTGTTTATGTGACCAAAGACAATGTCGACTATGGAGCCGATATTTTTAATATTGGAAAGACTTGGGTTGCTGATGAAATAATATCAGAAGATGAAAACACACATACCGACATTGTATCTTCTGATCATTCTTCAGGACAAGTATGTTAAAAACATTTGAGTCAGTATAAATTGTATCAATCATATATAAATGGTCTCTTTACTATTTTTTAATAGATTTGTAGGTGTCTTTTATCAGCATTGAAAGTGAAAACTACACATCTTCTTCTTTAACTCCACTTTCAAAACGAAGAGGAGACAGTGATATTGATGACCTTTCTTCTACTTCAAAGAAAAAATTCTCTAAGATTATCAAGGTGGAAAAGAATGTTGGGGAGTAGTTAGAGGATGCGTGGTTTTGGTATTTGGTGGACACTTTGTGTTGGAAAACATGTTTTCTTACAATAACGTTATTTGGTTGATTTCAAGTTTTCATTGTTATTTAGTTTTCGTAATTTTTTGTTATTTGGATGATTTCAAGTTACCGTTGTTATTTGTATTTTTTTCAATAGAGATAAGTTTTAATAAAGCTGATAGAGCCTTATATTATTTTTCAAGTTATCCATAACAATCGTAGTAGTTTGTTGAAATATTTAGCCTTTTAACTATGTCTTGATCAACTCAAAAATTGTTATATATCAATCAATAGTTACACTAAACTATTCTTTTCTTTTACCAAAATAAAAAAATGGTAAAACATAAACTTACTTTTAATATTATATATTTGGATTCCGGTTAATGATCCTAGGTGCATTACTTCATGTTAAAGGCATAGAGAACCCTGTAAAATATCAAATAAATATAATACGTTAACCGCATCTAGAATCCATTAAATATCAAATAAAATTTATGTGATTTATAAAAATTTCTAATATCAGTTTTGAGAAACAATGGCTTATTCTAAACAAAATCGGTTAAGATATTTTCTATCATTTTCATATTGTATCTAAACTAGAATAATTAATTACGAATTTCAAATATTATACTACATGTATATCTAAAGAATCTTAACTAATCTAATTCTCATTCAAGGTTTTTTTTTATCATCCCGCCATTACGTAGAATTAAAAAAAATCGGGAGTTTATCACTTGAACAAGTTTAACTCATCAGTGTAAATAACTGAATGTGGAGCAGTCATTGAACAATTACAAACCTATACCAAACTTTTGTTAAGGTCTCTCTACTATTCCTCTAAAGAAATGATGATAACAACAATAGATTGTGTCTTAGTTTATAGTAAGAACATTTTGTATTCTACTACTTGTCTAACTACTTAACACTTTATGTGTCCATGATGAAAATAAAGCATCTACCTCCCCTTGGAGCTGATGACAACAAGAAACGTACATATACTTGATCTAAACAGAGAACCGTTGCTTCCCAAACAAAAGATGTACCTTTGGGTATTGTTTTTTCAAGACTATTGAATGATATTACCAACAAGGACTTTGCATTAAGGTTCCAAGCGCAAGTAACAACATCAAATCCTGCAAACAAACGAAGTTTTTATATTATATATTTGATTCAAAGTTGATGTACTAAGTTTTGTTTTCATTCAACAACTATATTAATTTTTATTTGTGTGTAGTTTGTTTTGACAAAGAAAATAACTACAACCCGCATCACAGTAAAATGATTCGAATAAGTAAAGGTATGTCGTAAATACTGCCAAAGTTATAGTTGTTATAACTAAATATTATTACTATGCAGTCATCTCAAGTAGAATAACATTGTCATTTTCAAGTCAAGTCACATTTGAAAGAAAAGACACATCAAATCTTATTTTGACAAACAAAAACACAAGAGCAATTTCAAGAGCTAAATTAGAACATGAAGTTTCAGGAGATGATCCAGCGAATGAAGGTGATTTTGTACCTACTATTATTAATGATGAGTTTCATGTGTGATACTAAAACTGTTTTATATATTTTGCAGGTTTTCAAAGAAATATGGATGAATATTTGGAATTCGAATGTAGTAGTCAAGAAATTTCTGATACATATAATTCAGAGGATGAACAATCTATTGATCTTGAAGCAGAGAAAGAAAACCAATATGAACGAGTTAGCTTTTTGGCAGCGTTGTTTAAAAAAAAAGCTTCTATGATGTGAAAACAAAAGTGAAACGAGTTTCACCCAAAGAAGATGGTTAGTTTAATTACTCAAATTATTTCTTAAATGTGGAATATGTTTTCCTAACCATTTTTTCTTATAAAACAGATTATGTTGACGAAGGTGACCCATCTTATACTTGTGTTTATTGTGGAGCTATCATGTGGTATGGTGAACGCATCAATAAGAGCAAATATAGACGAAAACATATATTTACATTGTGTTGCATGCAAGGTCAGGTCAAATTTCCACTTTTAAAGAAACCCCATGATGTTCTAATGAGGCTTCTTACATGAAATGATAAGCTTAGCAAGCATTTACAAAATAATACCAGATTATATAATATGGTTTTCTCATTCACTTATCTTGGTGGAAAAGTAGAGAAATCTATTAAAAGGGACGAGGACTCCAAATGTTGGTGCTTCATGGTGAAAACTATCATTTGATGGGAAGTCTAGCACTAATGAAGGAAACTATGCCAATTTTGGACAGCTATACATTGTTGACACAAATAACGAAGTAGAAAACCGATCTAATGTTCTAAGGTAACTAACAGCTTATTGCCAAGAAATTAGGTCAAGTTATTACAAAATTTGGTTGTAAAAGTACTACAAAATTGTTATTTTGTGTCTATTTTCAGCAAATGCAGAAACAACTCATCAAATAGTAAGGAAAATGGTTTGAAGAAGGAAAATATTGAAGTTATTATCAATATGTTGAATGTTGTTAACCCATATGTTGCTCAGTTTCGATCAGCTAAAGAGATATTTTGAATGAATCCTGAAAAGACTTTCCGTATGTGAATTGTCAGTAGAAGTGATAAAGATTGTAGGACATATAATATGCCAACAACATCTAAGGTAGCTGCTTTGATTCTTAGGGATTTTAAGTTAGGCATGAATAAGCGTGATATGGTGCTACAACATAAGTCTGGGCGACTTACAAAGATCGATGAGATTCATATTTCCTATCTAGCACTTCAGTATCCTCTATTATTTGTGAATGGTGAAGATGGTTCGGAGTTGGAATTAAAAAGGGTGCCACAGAGGCTTCAAAGAAACTTAAAAACATATCTTGAAAAAAGAGAGGCTTTAAATCATATGACAAACCAGATGTTGTTTGTCGAATGTTTAAGATGAAACTTGATTGTTTGATGAATGATTTAACAAAGAAGAATATTTTAGGAAAGACAGCTTCATGTAAGTTTGGTTTCTACTCTTTCTTATTTAATCATTTTATGAAAAGTAGAAGTTGTTGTTTATGTTGTTACAAATCGTGTGTTTACTATAATCTATTTGTTTTGTCTTTTTATTTCAGCTATGTACACCGTAGAGTTTCGAAAAACAGGTCTGCCACATGCTCACATTCTCCTATTTAGGCCACCATGCTCCAAGTTACACAAAACTGAAGACATTGATAAAATAATATCAACAGAGATCACTGATAAAGAATCTGATCCAGCTCTTTACAATGTTGTTAAGGATATGATGATTCAAGGTCTATGTGGAGCTGCTAATATAAATCCGCCATGTATGGAAAATGGAAAATGTCAGAAAATTTTTCCTAAACAACTCGCGGAGAATACATATGTGAAGAAAGATGGATTCCCGGTTTATAGAAGATGTGAGTTATCTAACCGTTATGTGGAGAAGAATGGTTTGAAATGTGATAATAGATGGGTCATCCCTTACAATAAGAAACTCTCTTTTCGTTACTGAACTCACATTAATGTAGAGTGGTGCAACCAAACTGGTTCTATTAAGTATTTATTTAAATACATTAATAAAGGAGCGGACCGTGTAACGGTTGTTGTCGAACCACCAGGGTCACAAGTGGATTCAACAGCAGTTGTGAATCAAACTATACCGAACTCAGCAGCAAAGAACAATGGAGCAGTTATGAAACAGAATGGGGAGATAAAAAAGAATGAAATACATGAATTCTTTGATTGCAGGTACATTATTAAATGATGTCGAATATATTCATTTGTATCACAGTGCTTTTAATATGATTTTCTAACTTTTATATGTATGTTTTCTGTAGATATGTTTCTACTTGTGAAGGATCTTGGAGGATTTTTAAATTTCCTATACATTATATATCGACAGCGGTTGAGAAACTTTCATTTCATTTACCAGGGAAACAAAACATTATCTTCAAAGGGAAGGAAAAATTAAAGGAAGTTTTCGGTCGTAAACTCATCGAAAACAAAATGTTCTTGGCTTGATTTGAGTCGTGTAAGGTTGATGCCTTCACTCGGACTCTTACATATATTCAGATTCCCAATTATTATACATACTCGAAGAGCCAGAAGAAGTTCAATAGAAGGAAACAAGGGTTCAACATTGGAAGAATTAATTATGCCCCACGTAAACAAGAAAGTTCTTATTTTATGAGAGTGTTGTTGAACTATGTCAAAGGTCCTACCAGTTTTGATGATCTTAAGACCTATAATGATGTGGTTTATGAGTCTTACAAAGTGGCATGTTATGCTCGGGGATTGTTGGATGATGACTAGGAGTATATAGATGACTTAATGAGGCGTAGTTATGATAGTTCTGCAGTTGTTGTTCGTGATCTTTGTGTTCTTATGCTTTTTGATATTGAGTATAATCGCAGAAAGCATTTCAATAGGCCATGTAAAATATAAATATCTTCTAACAAAGTATGACAATCGTGATTACATTTTTTAAAGTATAATGTGATTGATATTTGTAATGTTTTGAATATTTTGGCAGAACTTATACTAAGTGACCATGACAAGAAGCTATATGTTCTCATATAGATTGAGAAGCTTATGAAAATGAGTGGGAGTTCACTTTCTTCATATGAGAGTATGCCAAAGCTGCCTGCAAATACCAAACCAATCAGAAATGTTTTGATCCTGGATGAACTAAATTACGATCTTGATGAAATGCAAGTCACTCATGATAGAGATATTCTGAAGATGACTGATGAACAAAGAAAGATATATTATGAGATCATAAGTGTTGTTATTGAAGAGAGAGGCGGTATGTTCTTTGTTTATGGGTTGGTGGCACTGGAAAAACCTTTCTTTGGAAAATTCTCTCAGCTGTGGTTAGGTGTAGGAGAGATATAGTTCTTAATACTGCATCTAGCGGAATTGCTTCTCTGTTGTTACAAGGTGGAAGGACTGCTCATTCCTGTTTTAGCATACCTATAAATCCTAATGAGTTTAGTACATGTACATTGCCTCATGGACCAGATAAAGCTAATTTGATAAAGGAAGCTTCACTTATTATTTGGGATGAACCCATGATGAGCAAGCATTGTTTTGAATCTTCAGACAGGATTTCGAATAATCTTATGAGAAGTAAAGATAAAAAAACCTTTTGGTTGAAAGGTTATTGTGTTTGTAGGTGATTTTCGACAAGTACTTCTTGTTATAACTGGAGCTAGCAGGTTTAAGATTGTGTTGCCTGCCATGAATTCATCGTATCGTTGGGAATATTGCAAGGTTCTAAAACTAACTAAGAATATGAGATTGTGTTCAAACAATCTGACGAATGAAGAGGCCAAGGATCTTAAAGAATTTTTTGAGTGGATTTTGGCTGTTGGGCATAGCCTAACGATTGGGAGCCATTAATAGATATTCCAGAAGAGTTCCTAATTATGGACCCAAAGGACCCTATAGAAACTATAAGACACGCCAATCTACGGAGATACTGATTCATTAAGAGGAATAAGCAATCCAATTTTTTTCCAACAGAGAGCGATTTTGTGTCCAACTAATGAGGATGTTGATATGATTAATGATCATATGTTATCTAAACTTTATGGTAAGGAAAATTCTTTTACCTTTACACATGTATTTTCATTATATTGTATAGACACTGACTCATTTTTGTATTTTCATCAGGTGACGAAAAGATTTATATCTCATCTGACAGTATTGTTCCTTCTGATACTACTTCAGTCAACAATAATACCCTCAGACGGACTTCCTAAACATCATTAAAGTTTATGGTCTACCAAATCATTGTCTATGATTGAAGATGGATTGTCATGTTATGGTTCTAAGGAATATTAAACCTACTGAAGATTTAATGAATGAAACAAGATTGCAAATAACTCAACTAATGGATTTTATAGTGGAAGCTAGAATCATAAGTGGAGAAAAGGTTGGTAAAAGTGTATTCATTCCAAGATTGTTGATTCCTCCAACAAATAAAAGACTTCCTTTCAAGATGCGTACAATTGCCTTTAGCAGTGGCTTTTGCAATAACCATCAACAAAAGTTAAGGACAATCACTTACATCGAAGAAAGGTTTGAAAATATTGATTGTGAATAAAGAGGGGAAGCTGCAAAGGAAAAATATGAATGTTGTTTTCAAAGAGGTTTTCAATAATCTTGAGAGCAGCAAGCATTGAAAGTGTTTTAAACCGAGTTTTATTGTTTTATTAGTTTGCAGATTGAAATTCGTGTTTTGAATTAATTTTTTATAACTACATTTATTTAACAACTTCTACGTTCTTAAGAAGAGAATAAATGAATAAATTAAGTTTTTTATATAGAAGACATAATCTCTACTTAATTTTATTTTTCTAGTGGAGGTTTGAAGTTAAACCCAACATGTATTGATCATCATGTTTTGATCCAAAAGGAATTGCAATTTGTGATCTAACTATAACTATTGCTTTTAAATCATTCCCTAAACAATACAATTCATAATCCTAATTATAAGAAGTAGCTACTATACAAAGAGCAATCCATAATTGAATCCAAATTCAAATATGCAACAATCAAGATACTTAAAATTTCATACCAGTCATTTTCAATACTAGATATATACAAATGTACAATCCTAAACCGTCTAGCCCTATAATGATTCTACAGTTTTATATAATGGTAGCTGGATAGATAAAGTTCAAAATAGCACTTTACCTTTGTCCTCTGAAATCAGTTTTCTGAATTATTCCAATGATGTGTTTTTCAGTGTTCTTTTTTCCATCCTTACGGATGACCTTTAAACAATATAAAAAATATGTGTTTGACTGTCAGTGTTTGGTAAAAAAAGAATAGTTTAGTGCAACTATTGATTGATATATAACGATTTTGGAGTTGATCAAGACATAGTTAATAGGCTAAATATTTCGACAAACTAATACGATTGTTATGGATAACTTGAAAAACAATATAAGGCTCCATGAGCTTTATTAAAACTCATCTTTATTGAAAAATACAAATAACAACGATAACTTGAAATCATCCAAATAACAGCACATTACGAAAACTAAATAACAATGACAACTTGAAATCAACCAAATAACGTTATTGTAAGAAAACATGTTTTTCAACACAAAGTGTCCACCAAATACCAAATACCAAAACCATGCATCCTCTAACTACTCCCCAACATTCTTTTCTACCTTGATAATCTTAGAGCATTTTTTCTTTGAAGTAGAAGAAAGGTCATCAATATCACTGTCTTCTCTACGTTGTGAATGTGAAGTTAAAGAAGAAGATATGTAGTTTTCACTTTCAGTGCTTGTAAAAGACACCTTAAATCAATTAAAGAATAGTAAAGAGACCATTTATATATGATTGATACAATTTATATTGACTCAATTTTTTTTAACATACATGTCCTAAAAATGATCAGAAGATATAACGTTGGTATGTGTGTTTTCATTTCTGATATTATTTCATCAGCAGCCCAAGTCTTCCCAATATTAAAAATATTGGCCCATAGTCGACATTGTCTTTGTTCACATAAACACCTTACTTAATCAATTATTTCAAACCATCACATATATCGGCTCCATAGTCCTTGTTGGTAATATCAAATACAATAATTTATAATTTACATGCCTTAATTAATCAATTCTTTCAAACTATCACATTTAATATTATATATTTATCTTATTGAATTTGCATTTGGATACTAAAATAATCATTATATGCATGTATTTAAAAAAATTATGTTTTCTTACCGGTATTTCAAAGTTCTAGATTATGTTTTAGCATTTTTTTATGTTCAGTTATTTTAGATAAAATATTCATGTATTTATAAAAGTTTAAGATATGTTAATTTTTATATATATCTAATATGGTTTAGTGTGTTAACCGTTTTGCTAATATATTATATTCTTTTAACATAAATATTTATATTTTCAAAAATAAAGGATATTAATATATCAATTTAATATAGTTTTATCATATTCAATATACTAATTTTTAATATCATAAAATATGATTGTAAAATACACAAAATATGAGAGAATTTTTTAATTTTCATTAAACAAACGTTAATTGAATATATATATTAATGTGATAATAAGAAATTATTATTATTTACAGAATTAGTGAAATTATTTACAGAAAATTTTAGCACTGAGATCTTGTTAAAAAATTGCGAAAAATACGACAAGTTAAGTACTACTTTTCAAAAATACTCTCAATCAAAAATATATCAACATTTGAGTTTATACTTTATTGATTGTTGTTCAGGGTTTAGTGTTAAAGGAGTGTAGTTGAGTTTCTAAATGTTTTATATATATCTAGGAGAAATAGTTTAGTCTATTTTCATCATAAATTCAAACTATTTTGTCTCCCACTTTATACACAACAATTTTCTGATAGCTAGCTAATATACAAAATTTTAAAGTTGAAAATTTTACACCACCAAAATAACGGTATTAATCTGTTAAAAATATTTGTTAAAATATCATTTGTTTAAATTTAAAATTAGATTTTAAGCCGCGCAACCTAGCGGATGCTTGATTTCATTTATGTTTATAGATATTTATTTTACATCATTGGTGATATATTTAATATTTTATATATATTTCAAACAGAATAATTTTATAGCTATATGTCGTAATTAATCACTTATTTCAAACCGTCACATGTATTTATCACTTCTTATTATATATTGATCTTATTAGATTTGCATTTGAAAAAACGGATCAATATATGCATGAAACAACATATTTAAAAGTAATTTATGTTTTCTTATCCGCACTTCAAATTTCTAGATTAAGTTTTGACATTATTTTATGTTTAGTTATTTTAGATAAAATATTCTTGTATATATATATATATATAAAGCTTCAGATATGTTATTTTTATACATATCTAATATAGCTTAGTGTGTTAACCTGGTTTGATAGTATATTATATTCTTGTAAAAGAAATATTTATATTTTTTTAAAAAAATATTAATGTATTAATTTAATATAGTTTTATCACATTCAGTTTAGTATAATTATTTTTAGTATGATAAATTATGATTATAAAAGGAATAAAAATATGAGAAATATTTTTATTTTTCATCAAATAAACGATATATATATATATATATATATATATTAATGTACAATAATAATTTATTATTAATTACGGAATAAGTGAAATTATTTACAGAAATTTATTAAATCAAGATCTTGTTAAAATATTTTTCAGAAATTTTTTAGAAGTTTTTTAGAATTTATATATATATATATTTTTAAAATGAAAAGATATCAAAAGATATTATGATTAAACTAGTTAAACAAATTTTATATAATTGGTCTTAAAAAATAAATTTCTAAGGAAAAGTTCAACTAAAGAAATCACACATGAGAGAAGTTATTATTTCTATTTTAATAGTATTGATAGTTCCAAAAAGTTACATGATCTAATTTTTATTTGACAAAAAAATACATAAACTATTTTTAGTTCCCTGTTTAATACCCAATCTATTTTTTGATGCCATTTCATATATATATTAATGTACAATAATAATTTATTATTAATTACGAAATAAGTGAAATTATTTACAGAAATTTATTAAAATCAAGATCTTGTTAAAATATCTTTCAGAAAGTTTGTTAGAATTTTTTAGAATATATATATATATTTATATAAAATGAAAAGATATCAAAAGATATTATGATTAAAGTAGTTAAACAAATTTTATATAATTAGTCTTAAGAAAATAAATTTATAAATTTCTAAGGAAAAGTTCAACTAAAGAAATCACACATGAGAGAAGTCATTATTTCTATTTTAATAGTTTAGATAATTCCAAAAAAAATACATGATCTAATTTTTATTTGACAAAAAAATACATAAACTATTTTTTTGTTCCCCGTTTAATACCCAATCTATTTTTTGATACCATTTCATATCTAAATTTTGAAAAATTGAAAATCTTATACCACAAAATTAAATAAAAAGAGATGAAAATAAAAGTACATTACATACTTTTAAAAGCTAATGTATATTGAAAACAAGCACAAAAAGCTGAAAAATAAACTGAGCATTGGATTTCCATTCATGGTTTCCCTTTAGACATTTCCTAAACCAAGCTATATAGTATAGCAAACATAAACTGGAATCTTTGTGTTTGTTTTTCTGAATCAAAATTTAAAAAAAAAACACTAAGAAAAATCAGTTAAATGAAGAAATACCACGTGTATTATCTACTTTTCGATATTCAGTACATACACTTTTGAAAATTGAAAGTTTTACACAACCAAACTAACGGCGTTTTAATGAATTCGTGTAAAGGTTAACACCATTAATTTAGTTGTTTAAAACATTCAAATTTTAAAATTCTATGTATTAGTTGGTTAATAAAAAATAGTTTGTGTATTACACGTAGAGTAAAATAGTTTTGCTACTTATTTAGCAAATGGAAATTCTTTCATGTATTTTTGTACTTTTCCTATTAGTTTCTTTTTCAATATTGAAAACTAAAATAATAATATCAATTTCGATATAGTTATAATGAAAATAACAGTGATTAGTGATTATTATTCATTAAATAACAGTAATTTTTATCTAATTCTATATTTCGTCTAAAAGTTCATTTTAAAAGTCAATTTAATAATGTTTCATAGGAAAGGTATATTTTTAGAAAAGGTTAATTTGTTATATTACATATGTAAAGTATTTTTGTATTTATTATTCAATTAATATTTAGAATAATTCTTATTCGATTAAAATGTTATTGTAAATTTTTACTAATATTCAATTAAAGTATTGTTATTAGGAAAAATCTCTGAAATGGACCTTTTTAGAATTTTGTCATAAAATAGACCTAAAAAGATCAAAAATAGATCTTATTATTTAAAAAAATTGAATTTTTTGAATTTTAAACTTATCTCTAAAACTTCAACCCATAACTTTAAATCTTAAGTTTAGATAAATTAACCTAAAGTGTATAAATATATATTTACACACTTTAATAAAGTTTATTTTAGTTATTTTTCTTATTGAAATTTATTTATATGAAAAAAAAACTTTTTAGGTTTATCTTTAAGGTATTTCTGTTATTTTTATTTCAAAATATATACTAAATTTCGCTATATATATTTGACCAAAAAAAAAAAAATTTCGCTATATATCTAAGCATATACACTTGAAAAGTGGAAAACATATCCTTTTCTCGTTTCCTACACTCGCAGTCAACTAAAGAATTTAATATTACTATTTCCGTCAGCAGACACGGCAAAATTCACGTTATATAACTTCAACCAAAGTTGTCGAGATACACACACAAAGGAGAGAGAGATTTGTATTGGAACTCGTTTTTGACGAAATGGTTTAGGACCATTTTTTGGTAAGTTTCTGAACGAAGACATTTATTGTACACTATGAATTAGTGTAACTACATGTCAAAATCAGAATAGGTGTGAATGAGAAATGAACATCCAAGTGGGTTGCTTGTAAAGCTTAAAATATAACATTTGTGAAATGTCTTATTTCGAAAAATAAAGTGAGAAATGAGATAATTGGACGAAGTTCAAGTTCGGGCTCGAAATTTTTTTAAAAAATGAGCTTACGATCTAAAAGATTAATTTCTTTTACCAATATTCATTTGTAAAGTATTGTTGACAAGTAGACAAATATCTATCTCATTTAGTAAAAATTTTGTAACTTAAAACATTGATTATTTTTGTAACATAAAAATAATAATGTCATTAAGTATAGAATATGAATTCTCATTAAAAGCAAAATTTCTTTCACTTTATGAAAAATGGTCACTGAGATTTTGGCTATAAAATCAAACCATATTCTTCTCATTTCATGAACCAAAAAATACAAAAGAAGAAACATTCTCCCATTTAGAATAGTCATGCTAGTATTTTTTTTACTTTGTGTCTGAGAGTACAACATAAAAATAGGTTCGTTAGCTTCTATTCTGAGTGATGCATGAATAGTCGAAGTGTGGTTGTATCCTGGGATTTTGATTGCGTAAACACTGTCACACTGCGGGCAATTAAAGAATTAAGGAAAAAGTGTCTCGCCTCCATACGAAATCGTTTTCTGTTCATCATATTTTGGTATCAAATATTATATATTTTATTTATGTTTTATCATTATATAAACAAATTATTCAGTTTGCCATATCGTAGAAATCATGTTCCTACAATCTTAATTCTTTAATTTTCATTATTATACTAACAAAAATTGATTATTTGTTAAGTTTTGATAAGAACAGGTTAAGGTGAATCTTTAATCTAGCGTGGATTAATTTTGGATCAGTATCGGATTTCTTTCCATCAGAATTTTTTTTTATGATATAAATATCACTAATTATGTATGGACTTGCACTGATGATTTTTAATTATGTATCATTAATTACAAAAAGGTGTGATAGCTATGGAGCCAGATCACCAGCATATTTAGTTATTGGAATCCTGGTTTAATCCAGTGGTGGTAGTAAGATATATTTTATGAAGTTAATATATGTTGTTGAAATCTGGTAAAAGTCTTCTCGCATACTCATAAGACTTTACACTTATTTTCGTTTAACATTGGGTGAATCTGTTCTGTCAAATTCGTTTATGACCTTGCGTTTAACATTTTATATTCCCATGCAAGGATCGTGGTAATTCTTTTTTCAGAATTTAGTCGAATAAAAAAAAGTTGTGTTCGATCATTGCTATGTTGTATAATTTAGCAAGCTTGGTTATAATTCAATTTGTTGCATAATTGTTTAGCAAATTAGTATACGAGAATCTTTGTTTGATGCTTTGCTATATGTTAATTGCTTTAACGGTTTAGACTTTATAAGATTTCACCTTGGTATCTTGACTCTTGTCATTAAATTTGGTCAAAATGTGTTAATGCCTTGAATGGGTTAAGATAATTATTTGCTTTATTTGTCAAAAATGTATAACGTTGATTTATTGTTTCAGATTTTTATATTGGAATAACTTAATTTAATTATTAAGTACATGTTTACTAAGAGAGAAGAAAAATGATTTGTGTTTCAAGTCTGGTGATCGGAAAAAAATTAACTTTTGAGTATGGTGAAATATACCGTAGTTATAAACAACATTTTGATTTTTAAGAGATCAAATGGAATAAATAGAAATGGATTCGTGAGTCGACGCCCCAAATTAAGTTTGGGAAAATCTACCACATATGAATCATTTGTCACAAATAATATAATGTTGTTGATAGTGATAATAGCATTCATATTTCGTCAATGCTTTAACGCGAGCCATATAAAGATTGACTATGAAAAAAATGAGAAGTATCATATTAATATGAATGAAACTGACATGTATATTGTAGTTTCTAAAATCAATATGGTTGAAAATAACCAAAGAGAATAGTGGTTTTGATGCCACAAATAATATCTTGTAATGATATGTATATTTGCTACAAAGCAAATAATATTTTTGAAAGAAATTAAAAAGAAAATACAAGTTGGATTTATAAATCGAATTGAGAGAACTATGAAAATAGTTGTATATAAAATGTGAATTTCTAAGACTGAAAAAAAAGTTGTAATACTTTTGAAATTGCTTTTTATTTATTTAAATCCAAAAGAGTTGTAGATCAATTTTTCTAAACTCTTAAGAGATGTTAAATGAAAATATGCATATTTTGAGTCATTTCAAGAAATGTGGGGGAAACTTTACTTACCATATAAAATCATTGGTAAGAGGCCACATGAACTTAGTGATAATTATCACAATATAAATTTTTAAAAAAAAAACTAGTGACATGCATTGAGTTTTGTATATAATGGTTAATTGTATCTTGAAAAAAAAGATGACAAAAATTATTAAATAATTGATCTCAGCTAATCTCAAGAGATTATGTTCATTATGATGACAACCTAGGATCCTTATATTAAAGGTGTATCATGAGATCATATTGTTATATCATCAAGAGAAATGGGTTAATGCCTGTGAATTAAGATGAGGTTTGGCGGTAACTCTACCTAAATGACTGGAGATCCCAAGAAATAGGTTCAAGGAGACAACTAAGTCAAACTAAATCTGCCCAAAGTACTGTAAGACTTCGGTCTATACTCAGTTCCTAGGATGATTAAACAGTGATATATGTAAGGAATAGAGGATAAGCATTTGCTTTTAATGATTTGTGTCCATAACTTTGAGATATGAATGAAGTAGTACATGATACTCCTCTAAACAAAGTTAATGGCAAATCACCTTGTGAGTGTGAATGAGGCCGTTTCTAGGAGAATGAAAGAAAGACTATATTCTCCAAGTTCACTCATGATTAACCAGGACTGTTTATAGCCAAAATGAACACAACAGAGAATCTAGTTCTGTGAGAGAATGAAATTGTGTTATAGTTATTGTCTAGGTTTACATCAAAGCCCGGGTAGTTCAAGACATCATGTTCACTACCTGGCAGAGTAAACCCATTAGCTATTAACAATGACTCGTTCAAGGCTGAAAAATGCTACCAACTCATCATGCAGTGAATTTCTCACTTGTACTCTCAAAAGTCCTTAGTTGAGTCTTTGTCGAGTTTTGTCTAGGAGGTCAAGTTTATCGAGTCGTCTAGTGTCTAAAGTCATTTATATTCATGTGGAGAATTTTTAGAACTTGTTTTTGACGAAATGGTTTAGGACCATTTTTCGGTAAGTTTCTGAACGAAGACGTTCGTCAGCCGGATGTTGTACACTATGAAGTAGTGTAACTACATGTCAAAATCGGAGTAGGTTTGAATGAGAAATGAACATCCAAGTGGGTTGCTTGTAAAGCTTAAAATATAACATTTGTGAAATGTCCTACTTTGGAAAATAAAGTGAGAAATAAGATAGTTGGGTTGGACGAAATTCAAGTCCAGGCTCGAAATTTTAAAAAATGGGCTTACGATCTAAAAGATTAATTTCTTTTACCAATAGTCATTTGTAAAGTATTGTTGACAAGTCAACAAATATCTATCTCATTTAGTAAAAAAAATGTAACTTAAAACATTGATTATTTTTGTAACATAAAAATCATAATGTCATTAAGTAGAGAATAAATTCTCATTAAAAGCAAAAAAAAATTCACTTCATGAAAAATGGTCATTGCGATTTTGGCTATAAAATCAAACTATATTCTTCTCATTTCATGAACCAAGAAATACAAATCCAAGAACAAAGAAAGAAACATTCTCCCATTTAGAATAGTCATGCTAGTATTATTTTTATTTTGTGTCTGAGAGTACAACACAAAATAAGTTTGTTAGCTTCTATTCTGAGTGATGCATGAATAGTCGAAGTGTCGTTGTATCCTGGGATTCTGATTGCGTAAACACCGTCACACTGCGGGAAATTAAAGAATTAAGGAAAGAGTGTCTCGCCTCCACACGAAATTGTTTTATGTTCATCATATTTTGCTATCAAATATTATATATTTTATTTCTGTTTTATCATTATATAAACAAATTATTCAGTTTGCCATATCGTAGAAATCATGTTCCTACAATTTCTACTAGTTACAATCTCAAATAAAAAATGAATTCAGAATCGTTGGAAAATCTCTACCGTTCATTCATTGAATCGTTCATCGATTATCATCTCGAGACTGTGTTAACCGACCGAGAACTACCGTATTTACCTGGCGATGATGATAGAGATGAAGTTCCTCTTCCACCTCGCCGCTCCGGCGATCTTCGTTTACATCATCAACCACGGAATGTCTATCCTCACTCGTATCTTCACCGGCCACGTCGGTAGCTCTGAACTTGCCGCCGCTTCACTCGGTAACAGTGGATTCAACATGTTCACCTACGGTCTTCTGGTAAAACCAATTTCCTCTCACTCTAAACCAATTTGTCTTTGATTCACAGCTTCTTGTGGTGGATCATCGTTGCAGCTCAGATTGCTTACATTAAGATGAGTCTGAGATGTCGCCGGAGCTGGGAAGGGTTTACCTGTAAAGCTTTCGAAGGTCTCTGGGACTTTTTCCGGTTATCGGCCGCGTCTGCTGTGATGCTCTGCCTCGAGTCGTGGTACTCTCAGATTCTTGTTTTACTCGCCGGACTTCTCAACGACCCCGAGGTTGCTTTGGATTCTCTTGCTATATGGTTGGTAACTTTCAAAACTCCAAATCTCTGTTTAAAACAGCATAGTAACAACATAAATTGCAATAAATTTCAAATTCTACTATGAACATTGGACAAATATTTTCTCATATTAAAGTTTACCAAATGAATATTTTCTTAAAGATTGCTTCAAATGAATATTTTTTTTTAAAGTTTGTATGTATCTTTGATAGGGATAAGTTTAATCCTAAGTCTAGATGTAGTACTTAAGAGTCAATCCATCCTAAGTTGATTTCAATCACCAAGAATACAAGTCATTAAGCTCAATCTAAGTAATCAAGGTTTAGTGAAGTGAATAGTTTCAAGTGTCAAGAACAAACAAAGCAATAACTAAGAACTTGATTTAGTCTAAAAGATATGATCCATTGGGTTAGGATATTGAGTTCAAGTGGTTAAGATTCAAGTTAAGGTGGCAAGTTTAGCAGTCAATAGTTTCCTTTAGTCTAGATCACCAATAAAGATCAATTCTTTCTCAAGATAAAGACCCCTTGCAATCATGAGCTAAACATCAATTACCATTGGTTCAATTCATTCACGCAAGCATTATGAGCAAGTCTATTGACTATATAGCAATCCTAACATCAAATCTCTTTGGTTATTTAGGCTAGAGCATGTTTAAGTTGGTTCAAACATTTTTTCAAACACTTGTGGTGCATAAAATACCTACAGTTCTAGCTTAGTGTGATCAAGACTAATCTAGCATTAAGAACACTCAAATAGCAAAGAAACATGTAAATCTAATACTAAACACCTTAACTCTTCACTTAACCACCCTAATTATCCTATCCCATAGATCTAATAGGAGTCTACTCACTAATGTTCATGAAAACACTTAAAACCATGGTTGATTCAAGATTACACATGATTAGGAAGCAATATCCAATCTTTTAACACAAGAAATAAGATTGAAAATAGATTAAAGTCTCAAACTTTCACCAAAATAGTCTTGTGATTAGATAGAAAACAAGATAAGATCCTAAAATTAGGTCTTAAAAGTATTTATATCACTCTCTCAAACTAATACACCTAATTAACAAACCTAACAGGACCCAACAGAGAATAAAATTTGCCCAGGTAAGGACTCGAGAGCGGGTGCCTTGGGTCGCTGTCGATGCCCGCTCCACATCCTACACTCAGAGCAGGTGTTCTTCCTTGCTCTATATGCCCCATATGATCCCTCTACGTGTCTAAATATCATTTTCCACATCTTTTTGAGCATGAATGACTCTAAACACCTCAAAACATACTCTAACACCTGATATGAACTTATGCAAATGGAACTTAAAAATGCCTAAATGCTAACATAAATGATCAAAATGTACAAAAAATAAAAGCGTAAACCTAGCCAAATTCACATGATATCAATTTTTAGTTAATAATTTTAAATAGTAAATTTAATAAAAATAATTATATTTATTGAGTTATTATTAGCTTACATTTATTTACAGTTGTTAATCATAGAAGATAAGATTCATTTATACAGTTTTTAATTTATTTTATGGGTGTTTGATAATCATAGAAGTTATGATTTATTTGTTATACTAGTCAAGCTGATATTTAAAAAAAAAGTTCCAGGTTCGAAAAAGACAACGCTAGTCACTTTGTTTTTTGTCAACCAACTCTAGTCACTTCGTCGTTTCAATTTCTTATTCAGTAGAGAGTAGACTTTTTTATCTTTTTTTGAAACATAGAGAGTAGAGACTAGATGAAACTTTTTAATTAGCAAAAGCGGCATGCATATCAATTTACTCATCAATTTTCTTGTTTTCTTGCAGCATGTCAATTTCTGCAGTCTCGTTCATGGTCTCCGTTGCATTCAACGCAGCTGCAAGGTGCTAACAATAATTAATCTCTTATCAAAATATACATAACTCATTTCATATGTGATTTTTTTATTTGGACTATCATTAGGAAACTTTAACAAAATTTATTTCATTAAAGTTAATGAGAAAATATTTATAACTACTTTAATCATAATATATTTTTATTTAAAATTGTCCCTTCGGGGACATCCGATAAAATTGGAACGATACAGAGAAGATTAGCATGGCCCCTGCGCAAGGATGACACGCACAAATCGAGAAATGGTCCAAATTTTACCACGGATGTGGCAGCCCAGTTGGTTTAAGCGCAGGCGTTGGTGCTGTTGTGCTCCTGGGTTCGATCCACCGTGGGAGGAGTGTTTTACGCCAGAAATGGTATCAACAAAGGCTGGCTCCGGGCCTGAGGGGATTATTTGGGCCTAAGGCCCAGACACCTCCCGGTTAAAAAAAAAAAAATATATATATATATATATATATATTTATAAATATATGTTAAAAACTATAACAAACTATTAAAACAATATATTAGTAATATTTCATAATTTCAATTTAGTAATAAAATCTAACTATACATTAGTATACATTCAATTATAAATTATAAAATGAAAAAAAAAATCCTACCTTTTCATAAAATGAAAAATAAAATTCTATACTTATATATATAATAATATATCATCTAAATATACATAAAAATTTGCTAAACTGTAATCAAACTTTGAAATTATAATCGGAATTTAGTAGAAATTAAATATAAAATAATTTTAAAATATGAGTTTTCATATATATTTGAATTTATTTAGTAAACTCCTAGCTCAGAGAGCACAAATCCTTGATCAACTAGCCTAGCAAACAACTCGGAAATCAAGAGCATCGCTAACAAGAAGATGTGGCCAATTACCAGTTGGATTATACCTTTAATACATTGATGGTATGTCAATGGGACCGCTTGGTTTTTATGAATCTAGAGTCTGCCTAGAAGAGCTTAATATGTCGTCGGTGCAAAAACAACCTGGAACTCTCTCTCAGGCAGAAGATCAACCGATGTACGATGTTGGACCTAATAGTTATATAAACATTTAAATATATGACTAATGTTATAGTTATAGTTTATATAATAAAATTTATCAATAACTTAATATAGTTTGGTGTTATATTTATAATAATGTTTGGATGTATTATAATATCATTGGTTATGCGGGTTTTCTTTTCGTACTACTAAGTTTATATAATAAAATTTATCAATAACTTAATATAATTTTGTGTTATATATTATCTAAACTTATAATAATGTTTGTGTAGTTTATAATATTATTACTATAAATTTTATGAATTTTTATTTTAAAAAAATTATTTAAAAAATTATAATATAAAAATACTATTTTAAATAAATTATTTATTTATTTGAATTTGAAATATATGGTAATTAAATTGGGCATATACAATAGATGAGTAAAATTTTGGTATACATAATAATATATTATCTAAATAAACAGAAAAAATTGCTAATGGTAATCTAACTTTGAAACCCGGATTAGAATTTAATTTAACGAAATATAAAAAAATTTAAATATAATTTTTATGTATATATTAACATGTAAACTATAAAATTATTATGTTTGTAATAGTTATATAAATATTTAAATATATGACTAATATTATTAATGGTGTAAAAAAATATCTATGTGTATAAAAAGAAAACAAAACCTACCCGGTTGTGCGCATAGCTTAATAGGCAATTAGCCTTACATTCAAGAACCGAACCTGATCTTTTAGTGGCCCACTAATATAAGAGGCCCATCTAATTAACTTATAGTGGTTATTAATAAGATGTTTTTGATTAATTTTCATTTTATGTATAGTATGAGAGTGAGCAATGAATTAGGAGCTGGAAACCCAAGAGCCGTTGCCTTCTCCACGGTAGTAACAACGTCAGTATCATTCTTACTGGCGGTTTTCGAAGCCGTAGTGGTCATGTTGTGGCCGAGGCGGTTGCAGACTTATCTCCATTTCTAGCCATCACTATCAACCTCAATGGAATTCAGCCTGTATTGTCAGGTAAAAAGAAACCCCACAATTCTATCAAATCAAGTTTTGTTGATTTGAAGATTTAAACTATTCTTATTAAACATGAGTTGTGATACAAATATGCTAGGTGTGGCTGTTGGATGTGGTCCATGTGGATGGCAAGCATTTGTGGCGTACGTTAACATTGGATGTTACTACGTTGTGGGAATTCCGATTGGTTTCGTACTTGGTTTCACCTATGATATGGGAGCAAAGGTAAATGAAGTCAAAATCGCTTTATTTGTTGGTATAAATGTACATAGTAAATCAGTATGTAATGATCAGCGTAAATAATAAATGAGTATGTAATGATTGTTTGGTGCAAGGTATATGGACTGGGATGATTGGTGGCACATTAATGCAAACTATAATCTTAGTGGTTGTTACCTTAAGAACTGATTGGGATAAAGAGGTAATTAAATAATATTTACTACGCTTTATGTCCAAAAAAAAGTTATAGGTAAAGATCTTGAATATAATTTAGGATTAGATTTGGTGCTTAAAGTAATATATTTTTTTTAAAAAAAATTCAGGTGGAGAAAGCTTCGAATCGATTGGATCAGTGGGAAGAGAGCCGTGAGGCGCTTCTGAAGCAATAAAAAAGAAGCAACAACAATTTTTTTTTCTTACAAAAGGTTTCGGGAATTTAAGGTCAAGTTGAATTCAAATTTTTTATTTCCCTAAATCTGTGGTCTCACATGAATGTTGTCTATTCAATCGATGAGAGACTAATTTTTCAATCGAAAAATGTATGTTGTTTTGTTGATTAATAACTCTATTTTGTATCGGAAAAATCTGAACATTATCTTGTTTGAAGGGCATTTGCAAGTTTAGGTAATTAAGAAAGCAAAATCATATTCAGTATTTTAATGCACAAGTAAGTTTTTATTTAGTTAAAGAAAGTGTGTTTTCTTACCAGCTTTGTTAGTTTTATGGCACGCATCTGTAACTGTATAATGTTTCACAAGAAAACTGGTCCTTGCATTGGCTGTTTTTGAGAGTTTAATTTTTTAAAGAACGAGGATTCTATGAAACTTTGACAAGTGAAAGCCGTATTGGTGGCTTGGATGAGTTGTAGAGAATGAGACTCAAGGCATATATTATTAATATACAATTCCAGAGCCTAATATAAGGCCAAATGATGTGGTCATCAGAACCATTGTTGTACCATATGCCGACAAGACACTTCTCAACCAACTAAAGAACCAATCATAATATATGCTCTTAAAAGGCACGTTTTACCAATCATGAGGGATTTGACCATGAAACCAATATCGTTCTATACTTAACAAAGTTTCATGCCAAGTGGAATCATATCAAAAGCTTCACGAAGTAGGAAGTTATGGATTTCAAAAATCAGAGGTTTTATAGTCCATCCTTCAACGAGTATCGCCCCTAGAAATGGATTCCAGTCCAATCAAGAAGCTTAATTTACAAAAACCAATCATAGGTTTAAAAGTGACTTCTTAGCTTTCTAACAAACTCAAACTAGAAGAACTTCACGTAATATCAAGTTATGGTCATCTTCTTAAATCGGGTAAAACCAATTATGTACTCATCTAATTTGGAGTCTCAATGGTTTAATCTTCTTCAACCGAACATTGGCGACCATAAGAGGTTTCTAAACATCTGGGAGGTATATCCAACAATCCAAAAGAGTCTGATATGTTCCTTCCATGCAATAGGAACATGAGGATCTTCAGTTTTGTCAACTGTTCTTTTTCGAATGCATTCACACTATGGGGAATAAATCACCAACGGCTCCTTCACCAAGCCTGCTTTGATTTCGAACAGTATTAAAGCATTCAAAATGTTCTAAGGAAGCTCATTTACCCCCTCAAACCATCCATATACGTGGAAGACACCATCTACACTCAATTGGCCAATACTCTTTCCATTTGGCTCCAACGGCTAGCTTTTAGACTTTAGATTGTTTCCTTATTTTTGTAACTCTGAGAAAAGAGCCAAAATAATACCCTATATAGACTATTTTAATAGAAACCTTCTAATCAACTAAGAATATATAACAATTTTATTTGTTGTTATAAAAAAGTGTCTTTGCATAAAAAAATCGGTCTTTAAAATTCAAGGAGTAATTCTTTGTTGTTCTATTAATTTTGTGAGCCTAGTATTGATACACTGAATCTGAACAGGTCCATTCTGTAGCACCCCCAATCCTGAATAAGGATTGTGTGACTGACCATGGTTCGAGGAAATGAACTGATGATCATTGAGATCAAGTTAAGTACGTTCCATGGTCAGCATATAGTTAAGTCATAAGGACTTAACCATAAGAGAGGGAGAGAAACGAGTTAGAAGGGCCAGAACAAGTGTTTGGGCAGCTGGACCGAGTGTTCGGTCAGCTCGACCAGCTAAACACAGCTCGACCAAACTCAGATCAGCTCAACACTACCTAGGTCAGCTCATTCAGCTGAGCTACCAGCTCAGTCAGCTGGACCAGCTGGTGATCAACTCATCTCAGCTGGACGGAGTGTTTGGGTTCTGGGCGGTTGGTCCGGGTCCGGGCCAAGGTGGTCCGGCCATGCGGTTGGGGGCCTGATGGACCCTTGGGCTAGGCCATGGGCTAAGTCTGGTGGGTCTGGGTCGTGGTTGGGCTGGATATCGACCCATTAAAGGCCTGATAGGGGCGAAGGGTTGCTGTTGGTCAAGGGTTGCACCCCATCGACCAAATGGTGCCCTTTCACCCAAAAGTTGTGTCCGTTCGAGGAGAAAAACTTACCCCCTCGCCCTCTATAAATAGGGGTCCTCCCTGCACGTTTTTATCATTCAGTTTCAGAGAGAAACACACAGAGAAAACGTGAGAGAGAGAGAGAGAGAGAGAGAGAGAAGAGAGAGAGTTCTCGGCCAAAAAGTGGGCCGATTGTTGTGGTGATCTTTCCGGCGAGTGCAATTGTTTGGGAAAGGATTTCCGATCAGGGATGGGGAAGTCTGATATGGGGAAGAACGTGGAAGACCCTAATGTGGTTTCCAAGGTAGGCAATGGGCCGTGGGTATCAAGGTGCATGCGGTTAACCCTTGTGGTCAAACCGATGTTCCGATTGGTCCCATTGTTGCATCCGATTCCTCTTATTCTCGATTTCATCCTTTCTTCATCTTCTCTTTCTGTTCATACACGAAGGGGTGTGATGGTTGGATCATGGGTACTGGCCTTGATCATAATCGATCCACATCCCAACCGCAACCTAGACAATGGGTCGGTTATGCGGGTCAGTCCGGATCGTGCCAAAGTATGGCCGATGGTCTGAACGTTTGGAATATCCCAAAGGGTACGAGTTGCCAAAGGGTACAAGTTGCCAAGGGTCATGAGTGCCAAAGGTAATGAGAGTCCAAAGGGTACGAGTAACCAAGAGGTACGAGTTACCAACGGTTGCGAATACCAAGAGGTACCATAGACCAATGGGTGTCATTGACCAAGGGGTGCGAGTACCAAAGGGTGCGAGTATCAAAGGGTGCTTATTACCAAAGGGTGTGAGTTCCAAACGGTACCAATGGACGCAGGTTCTGTTCGGTCCATACGGTTCAGTCCGCGGTTCATGGGCAAGGATACGTACACGATCGTTTGGCCGGGGTAATGGGTCGCATGGTCCGATCGGGTGTTATACCATCCGGATTGGGTATTGGCCTTACGCAGTTGTTTGGATCCAGGCCTTGTGCCAGATCAGGTAAGGAAGTCTGTTGGGCTTATGAGCCGGACTTCAAGGGTATCCGATCGTACCCAGACCATAGTCCGGTTGGACGGACTGGTTCGTGGTCGATACGGTTCTGTTCATGTTTCCGTTTGTTGATCTGAATTGTCTGCCTATTCCAAGTCATGTGGGGTGGTTGGTTGAGTGACTTGGAATATGGTGGATGGGTCGGATATATATATTTTTATGATTATTTTAATTGAGGTTGATCATTAACCTAGGAACCAAGCCAAGCATTATAGGATCTATCCGTTCTGTCTTTGGTTAAGATTAATGCTTGCGGGTTATGGTTTCAGGATCTGAGATTGGTTCTGGTCAAGCCAAGGAGCCGTGAAGACTCAATCAGTGAAAGGCTGTGTGGCGTGTGGCTAGATGAAGTTAGAGATGGATTAGTTATTGTGTATGAAACTGTTAAGAAACTATGTATCGGACCACATGAGTTGGAGTGATACATACGAACTTATTTATTATTCCGCTGTGCTATCTGTCTATTTATTTATGAACCTCATATGCTAGTATGACTTAGTAAATGAAATGATTTTAAAAATGAATCAAACAAGCAATGAAATGATCAAAGTAAGGCACTTGGTCCAATTGGGTCGAAAGGCCAGGATCGGGTCTTACAAGTTGGTATCAGAGCATGCTTCATTCTAGGATAGTTGGGTTATGGTAGTCCACACACGCAGCCAGCTGATCAGGTCTCACGGTGAGGTTGTTTTGATTGCTTAGTCTAGGGGCTATTGCATTTTTGTTTCTGATATGATTGTTTAGTACTAACCTTGTTAAAATTCCAAGGTTGGAAAGGGCAAAGCTGGACGAGCCCGGAAGAGTAAGGTGGTGGACGGAAAATCTAGCCAACCATGGGTTGATGAGGTTAACCCAACCGAGTTACCAACCGATCCGGTTTTAGGTAACATCGGTGAGGGAGAAATGGACGATCCGGCCAACCTTACTAATGGGCGAACCAATGGTACGGTGAGGGAACATGACCGTGACGAGGAAGCAGAATCCTCGAACGCGGACTATCCTGTCGACCCACGTACAAGAACGATCAATGGTGCTATGAACCAGATCGTTGAACCGTCCATGAAGGACATGTGGGAAGCCATGAAACGTATGGGCGGTCAGTTGGATGCTGTGACTCAGATGGTCACCCCTCTGGTGAATTCATCTGTTGGTCAAGCTACCCCCACTAAAGGACCCATAGTTAATGGTGTGACCAAGGAAACAACCTAGGTGGTCGAGATCGACCCACCCGTAAGGGCTGTAAGAAAGGTGGACTATCTGAGTTTGTTGGAACACATTTCCCGTTTGGGAACCCGACACTTCTCAGGTAGCACCGATCCCATAGTGGCAGACGAGTGGAGGAGTAGGCTGGTCCGAAACTTCAATTCTACTCGTTGCCCAGAGGATTACAAGAGAGACATTGCGATCCACTTCCTGGAAGGGGATGCACATAATTGGTGGTTGGCTTTAGATAAGCGCACCAATGGAAGTCTCCAAAGTTTTACGGAATTCGAAGTAGAATTCAACCGCAAATACTTCCCTGCGGAGGCTTGGGACCGTTTGGAATCCAAATTCCTAGACTTAACCCAAGGCCGGAGAACTGTACGGGAGTACGAGGAAGAGTTCAACCGGCTCAGACGGTTTTTGGGAAGGGAACTCGAGGACGAGGCAGTCTAAGTTCGTCGGTTCATAAGAGGTCTGAGACCCGAACTAAGAACTCACTGCTCGATCCGAACCTTCAACACCGTAGCTGAGCTAGTGGAACGTATGGCTCTGTTGGAATCTAACTTGGCTGAAGAAGCTAAGCTTAAGGTTCGGCCTCAGTCTGCCCCGGTCGGTAAGACTCGAGACCATAAGAGGAAATGGGATCAGGTCAAAGGGACTAACGCCCCTGGGGATAGGCCTGAGTGCCCTAAGTGTGGCAGACGCCATCCAGGCGAATGCTGGAAGGCCATGGGGGCTTGTGTTCGATGTGGCAGCATGGATCATACGATCCGGGACTGCACTCGCCAAGCCGGACCCAGGGCCAGTCTGGTGGCAACGGCGCTACGACTTGTTTCCTGTGCGGCAAAAGTGGACACTATCAGAAGGATTGTCCCAAGCTGCAGGGAGGACAAGGAAAGGGTCGAGGAGACGTGAGCAAGTCGACCCAGAGTAGGCCGACCACAACACCAAGGGTGTACGAGCTGTCTCGGGACGCTGGTACTTCTGGATCGTTTGAATCGATCACTGGTAACTTTCTAAACGAATCTCTGTAAATACAAGTAGTAATGCTTGGTCTGGAACCTAGAATGGTTAGGTTATTCTGATGTGGGTGTCTGTTAGGGACCCTCATGATCGGTGGTGTGGAAACACACGTACTTTTCGACACAGGGGCTACACATAGTTTTGTGAGCCCAGAACTGGTCGGAAAGGGTCTGTTCTGTTTAGAATCTGGGGATAATTTGAGGCTAGTGAAGGCTGCCGGTGGGCAAGTCATGAAATCACTAGGCCTTATGACAAATGTCCCAGTGACGATCCAAGGTAAGAATCTACATGTGGATCTGATCGTTGTTCACCTTAAGAATCACGAGGTGATCTTAGGCATGGATTGGTTGGGAAAGTATCGGGCCACTCTCGATTGCCACAAGGGTCGTGTGCGATTGGAGACTGGACCTCACCCGATTGAGTACCAAAGTCTGAGTCCGGCTCTAGGAGAAGTAGTGGTTTCAGTAGTCCGTGCGGAACGGATGCTGCGTCAGGGTTGTGAGGGCTTTCTAGCCACAATCACCACTATGGAGCACGGCAAGTCTGTTGATCTAAAGGATCTTTCTGAGGACTCGTTGGTGTCTGAGTTCCCGGATGTGTTCTGTTCGCTACAGGGTGTCCCCCCTGATAGGTCGGATCCATTCACGATCGAACTAGAACCAGGGACAGCACCGCTGTCCAAGAGTCTGTATCGGATGGCTCCGGCCGAGATGGCCGAGCTAAAGAAGCAATTGGAAGAATTGCTTGAGAAGGGGTTCATACGTCCGAGTAGTTCCCCTTGGGGTGCACCAGTCCTCTTTGTGAAAAGAAGGATGGTAGCATGCGTCTGTGTATCGACTATCGAGGGTTGAACAGGGTGACTGTGAAAAACAAGTACCCGTTACCCAGGATAGACGAGTTGTTGGATCAACTTAGAGGAGCCAAGTGGTTTTCTAAGATCGATTTGGCTTCAGGGTATCATCAGATTCCCATAGAACCAAACGATTTTAAGAAAACAGCATTCAGGACCAGATACGGCCACTACGAGTTTGTAGTTATGCCTTTTGGTCTAACCAATGCGTCTGCTGCATTCATGAAAATGATGAACAGCGTGTTCTGGGATTTCTTGGATGAATCAGTGATCATCTTCATAGATGATATATTGGTCTACTCCAAGGATGAGGAATCTCATCGGAAACATTTGAGGGTCGTGTTGGAACGATTACGGGAGCACAAACTTTATGCTAAACTCAGCAAATGCAGTTTTTGGCAGAAGAGTATTGGGTTCCTCGGTCATATCGTGTCCGATCAGGGTGTCTCGGTGGAACCAGAGAAGATCAGGGCAAACAAGGATTGGCCCCACCCACGCAGTGCCACGGAAGTTAGAAGCTTCCTTGGTCTAGCAGGTTACTATCGAAAGTTTGTGAAAGGTTTCGCAAGCTTGGCTCAGCCTATGACGCGGTTAACCGGGAAGGACGTTAAGTTCACTTGGTCGGAGGAGTGTGAGAGATGCTTCTCTGCACTCAAAGACATGTTGACTAGCGCACCCATTCTGGTTCTCCCAGAGATCGACCAACCATATGTGGTCTATACGGACGCGTCCATAACTGGACTAGGTTGCGTATTGACTCAGCATGGAAAAGTCATCGCCTATGCGTCAAGGCAGTTGAAGAAACATGAGGGAAACTACCCCACCCATGATCTAGAAATGGCTGCGGTAGTATTCGCCTTAAAGATTTGGCGCTCATATTTATATGGGGGCAAAGTTCAGATACTTACGGACCATAAGAGTCTGAAGTATATCTTCACCCAGCCTGAGTTAAACTTAAGGCAAAGGAGGTGGATGGAATTCGTGGCTGACTATGATCTAGACATTGCTTACCATCCGGGCAAGGCCAACTTGGTGGCCGATGCATTAAGCCGGAGGCGAGTCGATGGGTCGGCCGATCAGGAGATGGACGACCCGGAAGGGACAGTCCGTGCTCCGCAGCTGAGTTCCTTGACCAAGGTGGCTGAACCTCTAGGGTTGGAGGCGGTCAATCAGGCCGACCTGCTTACCCGAATTCGGTTAGCCCAAGGTCAGGATGAGAACCTAATCAAGGTTTCTCAGAACGATAGGACGGAGTACCAAACCGCTAAGGATGGTACCATCCTAGTTCATGGTCGAATCAGCTTTCCAAATGATAGGAGCCTAAAAGAGATTATGAGAGAAGCTCATAAGTCTAAGTTCTCGATCCATCCTGGTGCGACCAAGATGTATCAGAATCTCAAAAGGTACTATCATTGGATCCGGATGAAGGCTGATGTTGCTGAATGGGTGGCCAAGTGTCCCACTTGCCAACTCATTAAAGCAGAACATCAGGTTCCTAGTGGGTTACTACAAAGCTTGCCTATTCCTGAATGGAAGTGGGATCACATCACAATGGATTTTGTGACTGGGTTTCCCACGACCAGGAATAAGAAAGATGCGGTTTGGGTTGTGGTCGATCGCCTAACCAAATCAGCACACTTTCTGGCCATCAAGAAATCGGATGGAGTCGATCAAATTGTACGTATATACATTGACGAGATCGTCCGATTACATGGTGTTCCGGCAAGCATAGTGTCAAATAGGGATCCACGTTTTACATCTCATTTCTGGAGAACTTTTCAGAAAGCCCTAAGAACAAGAGTAAACATGAGTACCGCCTATCACCCACAAACGGACGGACAATCGGAACGTACGATTCGAACCTTGGAAGACATGTTGAGAGCATGCGTCTTGGACTGGGGTGATTCCTAGGAAAGACATCTACCTTTGGTAGAAATTGCTTATAACAACAGCTTCCATAGAAGTATTGGCATGTCGCCATACGAAGCTCTGTATGGGCGTCCATGTAGGACACCCCTATGCTGGACCCAAGTGGGGGAGCGTAGTATGATTGGACCGGAGATTGTCGAAGAGACAACCGGTAAGATCAAGTTTGTGAGGGATAAAATGAGGGAGGCACAAGACCGCCAAAAGAACTATGCAGATCGACGTAGGAAACATCTCGAGTTTGAGGTTGGTGACTTGGTGTACCTCAAAATGATTACCTTTAAGGGTAGGGTCAGAATTTCCGGAAGAAGGAAATTGGATCCAAGGTACTTAGGGCCGTTCAAGATCATAGAAAGGGTTGGAGCGGTGGCATACAAGTTAGACTTGCCAGCCAAGATGGATGCGTTTCATAATGTATTCCATGTCTCCCAACTCAAGAAATGTCTGTCGGACCAAGATGTTATACTTCCAGCTATTCCTGACGATTTAGGAAAGAACCTAACCTTAGAAACAAGGCCGGTTCGAATAATAGATCGGATGGAAAAAGCAATGAGGAAGAAAACAGTCCAAATGATTAAGGTCATGTGGGACTGTAGTGGGAAAGAAATAATCACTTGGGAAACAGAGGAAAGAATGAAAGCCGAGTATCCTGAGTGGTTTGAACAGTTTGTTTCTGAGGAAACAATCAATCCGGATTCGAGGACGAATCCATTTCTGGTGGGGGAGACTTGTAGCACCCCCAATCCTGAATAAGGATTGTGTGACTGACCATGGTTCGAGGAAATGAACTGATGATCATTGAGATCAAGTTAAGTATGTTCCATGGTCAGCAAATAGTTAAGTCATAAGGACTTAACCATAAGAGAGGGAGAGAAACGAGTTAGAAGGGCCAAAACAAGTGTTTGGGCAGCTGGACCGAGTGTACGGTCAGCTCGACCAGCTAAACACAGCTCGACCAAACTCAGCTCAGCTCAACACTACCTAGGTCAGCTAATTCAGCTGAGCTACCAGCTCAGTCAGCTGGACCAGCTGGTGATCAGCTCATCTCAGCTGGACGGAGTGTTTGGGTTCTGGGCGGTTGGTCCGGGTCCGGGCCAAGGTGGTCCGGCCATGCGGTTGGGGGCCTGATGGACCCTTGGGCTAGGCCATGGGCTAAGTCTGGTGGGTCTGGGTCGTGGTTGGGCTGGATATCGACCCATTAAAGGCCTGATAGGGGCGAAGGGTTGCTGTTGGTCAAGGGTTGCACCCCATCGACCAAATGGTGCCCTTTCACCCAAAAGTTGTGTCCGTTCGAGGGGCAAAACTTACCCCCTCGCCCTCTATAAATAGGGGTCCTCCCTGCACGTTTTTATCATTCAGTTTCAGAGAGAAACACACAGAGAAAACGTGAGAGAGAGAGAGAGAGAAGAGAGAGAGTTCTCGGCCAAAAAGTGGGCCGATTGTTGTGGTGATCTTTCCGGCGAGTGCAATCGTTTGGGAAAGGATTTCCGATCAGGGATGGGGAAGTCTGATAAGGGGAAGAACGTGGAAGACCCTAATGTGGTTTCCAAGGTAGGCAATGGGCCGTGGGTATCAAGGTGCATGCGGTTAACCCTTGTGGTCAAACCGATGTTCCGATTGGTCCCATTGTTGCATCCGATTCCTCTTAGTCTCGATTTCATCCTTTCTTCATCTTCTCTTTCTGTTCATACACGAAGGGGTGTGATGGTTGGATCATGGGTTCCGGCCCTGATCATAATCGATCCACATCCCAACCGTAACCTAGACCAATGGGTCGGTTATGCGGGTCAGTCCGGATCGTGCCAAAGTATGGCCGATGGTCTGAACGTTTGGAATATCCCAAAGGGTACGAGTTGCCAAAGGGTACGAGTTGCCAAAGGGTACAAGTTGCCAAGGTTCATGAGTGCCAAAGGTAATGAGAGTCCAAAGGGTACGAGTAACCAAGAGGTACGAGTTACCAACGGTTGCGAATACCAAGAGGTACCATAGACCAATGGGTGTCATTGACCAAGGGGTGCGAGTACCAAAGGGTGCGAGTATCAAAGGGTGCTTATTACCAAAGGGTGTGAGTTCCAAACGGTACCAATGGACGCAGGTTCTGTTCGGTCCATACGGTTCAGTCCGCGGTTCATGGGCAAGGATACGTACACGATCGTTTGGCCGGGGTAATGGGTCGCATGGTCCGATCGGGTGTTATACCATCCGGATTGGGTATTGGCCTTACACGGTTGTTTGGATCCAGGCCTTGTGCCGGATCAGGTAAGGAAGTCCGTTGGGCTTATGAGCCGGACTTCAAGGGTATCCGATCGTACCCAGACCATAGTCCGGTTGGACGGACTGGTTCGTGGTCGATACGGTTCTGTTCGTGTTTCCGTTTGTTGATCTGAATTGTCTGCCTATTCCAAGTCATGTGGGGTGGTTGGTTGAGTGACTTGGAATATGGTGGATGGGTCGGATATATATATTTTTATGATTATGTTAATTGAGGTTGATCATTAACCTAGGAACCAAGCCAAGCATTATAGGATCTATCCGTTCTATCTTCGGTTAAGATTAATGCTTGCGGGTTATGGTTTCAGGATCTGAGATTGGTTCTGGTCAAGCCAAGGAGCCGTGAAGACTCAATCAGTGAAAGGCTGTGTGGCGTGTGGCTAGATGAAGTTAGAGATGGATTAGTTATTGTGTATGAAACTGTTAAGAAACTATGTATCGGACCACATGAGTTGGAGTGATACATACGAACTTATTTATTATTCCGCTGTGCTATCTGTCTATTTATTTATGAACCTCATATGCTAGTATGACTTAGTAAATGAAATGATTTTAAAAATGAATCAAACAAGCAATGAAATGATCAAATTAAGGCACTTGGTCCAGTTGGGTCGAAAGGCCAGGATCGGGTCTTACACATTCTCTAATACATGACGAGAGAAAATAGTTTGCGCTACCTGAATCAGCTGTAGTTCATGAGACTTTACTGCAAGAAGAGACCAAGAACCAACATTGCACTTTTTCTGACCCGAAGATTCCTTAGACCATTATCACATGCTATAGAGAGTAAAACACCTAAAATTGTCCAGGAATTAAACCATAAAGAACATTATTCTCCATTCCTCACCTCATAGCGCATATAATCACTTAGAAGGGGTCGTAGCTGCAGCATACTTCTTAAAGCTAAAGACAATCTGGGTGAATCCACAATCAACCAGAACCCTCTTCTGCTAATCACATGGGTCTTCAACCAAGCCACCTAAAGAGTTCCAGAAAAAAGAAGGTTCATACCCTTTTTAACCAGAAAACCATTTCAAATTCCTCACGGTGCTTTAGCCCTAGTCCTTCCTCAGCTTTCGGTTTACATATGTCTTTCCATGATACCCGAGCACATGAAGCTAATGATGTTTGATTTCTACACAGAAATTCAGAAAAACGAGTCTATTTCGGCGTTGAAATATTTGTGGAGAACAAACATTGTACTCCTAAAATTGACCATCCCATAGATGACAGAGGAACAAAGGTGTATCTTACCCGCAAAAGAGAGGCATTTCACCATCCATGAGTGTAATTTTCCGGTGATCTTGTCAAGGAATGATTGTAGCGTATCCATGGAGATTCATGCCGGGTTCAATGGCAATCCAAGATAACGATTTGGGAAGATTGCCAACTTGATACCTGATAGATCAATCAACACTGATGCTTTAATATCCGAGTATCCTCCACAAAATAACTCAGATTTTGGGGAATTCATTTCTAGTCAACTCACTTTTTGAAAATCATTCAATACACCCCAAATGCCTGAGAGAGAAGTCATGGACCCATCCTAGAATACAAGAATATCATACGCAAAAAAGAAAAAATTACCCCTTGGCGTCTCACATTTTGGATGTAATCTGATATCACCCCTATCCACCGCGTTGTTCAACATCATCGAGAGAGCTTCCATAAACATTATAAATAGGTAGGGAGAAATAAAGTCACCTTGTCTTAAGCCCTTATTTCCACTGAAAAATCCCGCCAATTCCCCAATAATGGCAATAGATAACCTTAGGGAAGTAATACATTCTTTGATCTAGACCGTAAACAGTGGTGGAATTCATGCGCCTCAACAAGATTTAATACAAAGTCCCATGAAACTGTATCGAAGACCTTTTGAATATTCACCTTAAGCATTGAGCTCTTATGGAAAGATACCTTGAGATAGTCTCATATAAGTTCCGATGACAATAGCACATTCTCGCCAAGGTTGCGCTCTTTGAGAAAGACCGCTTGATTAGGGCTAATACATTGAAGGAGAACAAGTTCCAGTCGGTTTGCAATGATCTTTGTGATAACCTTGTACAAAAATATTGCAGCAAGTAATAGGCATTTAGTTGGTGAGCTTACATGCCTGTGGATCCTTAGGTATTAGTGCAACTGCTGTGTTGTTTAGGTCGTCCAACAACTTGCCATTTCTGAAAAATTCATACACAGCAGCAATAACATCCTTTCATATAACAAACCAATAAGATTTATGAAACTCTGCCGAGTAGCCATCTGATATGGGACTCTTGCTTAAAAGCACTGCAAATACTGTTTTAGTAATTACCTCATATGCTGCTATTTACTTTGGATTTCTTCCTTTTTATCTTCAGAACAACAGAAGGAGAGAAGGTCTCAAAGCTCTTCAAATGTACACAGTGATTCCTGCATATTAGTTGACCCAAATATTACGTTGAAGTACTCTTCAGGATGTTATTTGATCTCAGAAGAAGTACCTATCAACCGATCATATGAATCTCAGAGAAAGTCAATGCGATTTCTTGTAACTCGTTGAGCAACCATTTTCTTGATAAAATGAGGTATCTCAGTCCCCAAAGTCGTGCCACTAAACACGAGACCTATGATCATAGAATTTCTCCTATGCTTTTGCCAATGTTTGTTCAAATCACGGCTTGATAGTAGTCGACGCTAGATGGCAGCGACCTTGTCGGTTTTCTACTTGGCCCTCAACGGGATTCCATTGTAATTGTTCAGCTGGTGTAGAACATTTTTCATCAAGGGGAGATGCCGTGAGGGCTCACAGCGAGTAAGAAGGAAGGGGTGAGAGTTCTCAATAGAGGCGAGAGGTCAACAACGTTGGTGCGAGGGGAGAAAAGAAACCCTAATTGTCTTTCAATCATCAAAAAGATAGAAAAAAATTGGAGAGAGAAAGATGATGAGTTTTTTTATTTTTATACACCTTATGTTGTTATTTGCTCTGTTTAAAAAAAACAAATTTTTAGTATGGCTTAGTACAAAAACTATATATGAGTTTGATTCTGTCTGTATCAACATGTTAAGCCTTAAGATAGTTATTAATACTTTCTCTTACATAAGATTGATTGACAAACGCTATGTGGAGGTTAAAAGTATAACCAACACTCTCAATCCCTTATATATTAATCGAGAAGCATTATAATATTTGAGATAATCACATGTTATCACTAGGATAATTCTTAGAATCTTTAGGAAATATGTTGGTCTATCTAAACATATATTATACACTAGGCTGTGATCTGTGCCACGCCCGAAGTGAAACAGCTGATTAGATTGTTTATTTTACATTGTACTGAGGGATTTGTCGTATAGCTTTTCTTAGGGATGGACACTCAGATATCTGTTCGGATTTAGTTGATCTATTCGTACTTTGGATTTTTAGAATTAGAAATTTGAATGTGATTAGGATATTTACAAATTTCAGTTTGAATTTGGTTTAGATTTGGTTCGAATCATTGTCGATTCGGTTCGAGTTCGGATACCCATTTTAATTATGTAAATTTTAACAAAAATCCAAATATACTTAAGTCCTCAAAATATGAAAATAAAATAACATTAAAACATATAAATTTTAATAATGTAAACTAAATACTTAAATTTACAAAAAAAAAATTAGTTCAATTTAAATATTTAGATGGAGAACAAACAATATTTTGAATTCTTTTTGTTATTTTAAAATATTTACTTGTGACTATTTTGATAATATTTAGATATTTTTATATGTTTGAATATCTAATAGATATAAAATTTAAAATAATTAATATATTTAATTTTTAATTGTGATTTCGATATTTTCGGTATCCAAAATATTTCAGGTTGAATTGGATTCGGGTCTCGTTATCCAAATAACAAAAATTCAGATCTATCTAAGTACTTAATCAATTTAGTTTACGTTTAGTATTACTTTCAAATCAAGTTCAGTTGGTTATTCAGATCCATATATTTTACCCAAACTTATTTTCTTCTACTAATATAAAGAAAAATAAAATAAATGTATGACAAAAATTCTGGGTTTATTTTACATAAATAATTATTAGAAAATACTTTAAAATATTAATAAAAATAGTTGGATGTCATGTTAATACTTGTGGACATGTTGCAAAATTAACGTAGTCTATAACCAATAACATGTACTTTTTTGTAAAAATGTTGGTAAATCTAATAAAAACACGATATAATCGAGTGAAATGGTTTAGGAATGCGTCAAAAATATGTGATCTCTTCATTCGACACATGAATTCTGTTTTTAAATCGATTTCGCGAATTTCTTCCCTTTTAAAACTTTTCTGATTTCTGATGTTTTTTTACCAATCTGATTATGTTTCTAATCATCGTTTTGATACGAGTACTTGAATAAAGTAAAGATCCGAATTCTTGTGTGGTATTTTTCACCTTTCCTTAAATCATAATCAATCACAATTATTTGTTGCATTCATGTACAAAAACTTCAATCATGACAAATTCGCAAGATACAAAACTTTCAAATCTAAAACCATTCTTATTCAAGCATTTAGTTAATGACAATCTTAATGATTTTCTATTTTTTTCATTCAACAATGATATGATTCAGTAGTTGTACAGAGAGAACTTCTATTCACTAATACAAAAGCTAAAAATACGGAAATTAAAAATGATTTGACTAAAAAATTAATGTGAGATCACATTAAATTGTCTGCAGTAAGAAAATTAATGTAAGAGTGTATTAATCGTTACGCAAATATTTATTTAAAAGAAAAGTAATAGTGTGCATTAAAGTCAATTTTTTTTTATAAGAAACGTTATACGCTCGACACATTAGCGTTTTTAAAATAAAAATTTCTCGTCAAGACACGTCATGTACCTTATAAATAAGCTTTTAAGGTACGTTTTAAAAGTACACCTCCTTTAATATATAGGGGGTTGCATTAAAATAATTTTCAAATTGATTAGTGCAATACAAAAAAAATCTTTATTCTTTCGTTAAACAAAAGCCATGAAATTACCTAATATGATTAATATATATATATATATATATATATATGAAAATTGATAATTTTAAATAATAGAGATTTGATAACATTTTTTTCTATTCTCCTTCACTTTTGTTTAATTTTATATAACTAAAACAAATAAACAATCACATTAATTATATAATAAAAAAATTATTTTAGAGTAATTCTCTCAAATTGATCATTTTTTAATTTTTCACTGTAAAATCAAATTACAGAATAAAACAAATTACAGAGTAACATTTAAAAAAGGTGGGAGGCTATGGGTGGCAAGGTGGAGGAGGAGAGCACGGTCTCTTTATCAACTCTATTCAAATAAAAGGAGTAGCCATACCACATAACACGTTTATTGATTGGATACATATGCAGAGAGTATTACCATATCATTGAAGTAGCATAGAACTCTAACTCCACCCACGAGCCTTAAATATTAAACCTTACCCCAATATCGACCCCTAAATACTAAACCTTAAATCTGAACCATTGAACCCAAAGCCGAATATAAACTATATATTTTTAATATTTTACATAAAATTAAAATCTAATTAAAAGTATATAATATTTGGTAATATTAAACTATACTATATGAAAATAGAGAGTAGAATAGATTTGTCAAATAACCAAATTTCTAACAAAGAGTTAGGAATAGACTTGTGTGGGTGTAATTAATGAAATGATAAAACTGAGTTCAGAAATGCTTAGTTTTGATTAATACAAATAAACCAAGATTCATATCAATGATAAAACAACAAAACATAACACATGTTTCTTCATTGTAAAATTACATTTCTAATCTATGTTCGTCAAATAGAATAAAACAAATAAATAATACATTGCATCAATTAGATGAGGTGAGAAAACAATAGGTGGCGAAATGGAGGAAGAGAGGACAATTTCAGTGATGAAACAACTAGTGGGGGTATCAATGTTACATGTGGAGCAACAACAAACATAATACATGTCATTATGTATATTCTATATGTCTATAATATAATAAATATAAATTAGTCATTTTCTCTGATAAAACATCAATAATTAGGTATAATTTCCACTTGTATTCAACACTCCCGTAATGTAGCACTAATATGTTGTCATTTGTAAATGTTTAGTTTTGATGCATAATAAATCAATGTATTAATAATAATGATACAAAACTAAATATAACACATATATGATTAGTTTGAAATCCTATTTTTATTTTACATTCACTAAATAAAATATAATAAAATAAATAGTATAGACACCGAGTACATCTTCTTCACCTCTTCCTCTTTTTCGGACATGCCGATTTCCACATGCAACAGATAATTACTTTAGATTCAGTGATATCTATTTATGGATCCTCACGGCTATCACTTTCAATATCCGAGAATCCTCCTACTTCTGTCAACGATAGAACCTTCAAAGTCGGGTTATTCCACCTTGCTGCTAGATCGCCGTCACGACTTTTGATTTATGAATCGGGAAGTAATCCAATCTAGTCACAGACAAAGGTTGCAAGTGAAGTCGCTGCCTTCGAAATTTCCCAAAATGGAGAAGAAAATTATTGATCTTCCTATTTTTACGTACTAACAAATATGAGTGGTTTGTCAAAAAAGAAGGATCACGTTTTACTTTACACAATAACTAATTATTATTTCCTTTTTTATAACATCTTTACTTTATTGTTACCAAATCAATGTAACATATTCCACGATTCAGAAATTACATCAAACATGTTGTTAAACAAAACTTTTAACAGAGGTTGCAATAACACGATCCTTCCTAACACATTCGTAGGATATACTGATTCGCTAGCTTTCCTCCACTTCTTTCTTGGTCTTGTAATAACTTTCTTGTGGTTCTCAGTTTTTATGAGTGTTGCCTTTTTCTCTAAAAAGATCATTAGATGCGACCCATGTGTTACATCGCGATCCGTCCCAAACACTCCCCCTGCAGGAGATAATATGATTTGTTTTAACTATCCATTACATTGAAATTTGTTTGCTTTGAAACCAGAAAAGTCATATCTTATCTTGTCTTGATTCTTCGATTTTCCGTGAATGTGTGATACCCGAATCCCAAATTTGAAGATCAGAAATCAACAAATTTATTGAAATCTATACTCAATCCCTCCCATTGGTTGAAATGTGTATAAATGAACATAATGAAAAGTCAAACCACTTTCCACAGGAATAACGGGCTTGCCAAAACACATATGCAAACTGGAGACGAACCAAGAAAGACTCAACTCCAAACTTGGAGGAGATGATAAGAAACTCGTATATTTGTGTTTACTGAATGTAACCAACAATGATCACCAGACCAGCCTCTCCAAAGAGAGGCATTGAACATTGAAGGGCAAAGATCGTGACATTGGAGAGTACTCTTTCTCACCGTGCACTTTTGTGATGTTAATGGTTTTGATAGGTTTGTAGCATCCCGAATCCTGAATAAGGATCATGTGACTGACCATGGTTCGAGGAAACAAGCTGAAGATCACTATGATCAAGATGCAGGTGTTCCATGGTCAGAATAGGATTAAGTATATAAAGACTTAACCAAATGAGAGGGAAAGAAACGAGTTAAAGGAGCTAGACGAGTGTTTTGGCAGCTGAACGAAGTAAACGGCTAGCTCGACCAGCTAAACGTAGCTCGACCAAGCTCAGTCTAGATCAACACTACTTAGGTCAGCTCATTCAGCTGAGCTACCAGATAAATCATCTGTACCATTTGGGGATCAGCTCAACTCAGCTGGATGGAGTGTTTGGGTATTGGGCAGCTGGTCCGGGTCCGGGCCGGTGGTGGGCCGGGTGGTCCAGCCATGGTGGTTAGGGCCTGGTGGAACCTTGGGTAAGGCCATGGGCTAATCCTGGTGGTCTGGGTCTCTGTTTTGGCCTGATATCGACCGAAGAGTGGTCAGATAAATGCGAACGGATGCATGCGGCCAAGAGGTGCAACCTATCAACCAAGTCATGCCCTTTGGCCCACAAGTCATGCATGTTCGTGGGGAAAGACTTACCCCTTCGTTCTCTATAAATAGGGGACCCTGGACACGAAAATAGACATCACTGACAGAAGAAAATAAAGAGATAAAAGTAGAGAGAGTCGGATTCAATAATCCAATATCGAGATGCATGTGAAGGCAATATGGAGACTGTTTTGAGAGAGATCATGGGGGAAGTTGAGAATGACCTTCTGATGGGTTTTGATAATTGTTATCAACACTCAAACCTTTAATCTGAGTCTGGTAACACACGCAAATAACCAGGAAAGAAGAGAGAGGGCCAAACTTCACTTTCAAAGGATGATATAGCCTTAAAGGGGGAAGTTCGTGGAGAGACAATTTCGTGGAAGTTCATTGGAAGTGATGCACGATCCATGAATGGATCTTATCATTACTGGAAGTGAATGATAAGACTTTAAAAATTTGTTGTTAGCATCATGGAGCACCTTTGTGACACCCCCGATCGTAGATGACCGGAAATGACACGGTCGATGTTCCCTGAAATCCGACCTGAGGTTCACGGAAAAATTCCGATCACCTTGGACTAGCAATTTGAGAGCAGCAACGCTCCTACCGGATATCGACCAAGGCTATTCAGCCCGACCGAGTATCCGATAGTTAGTTCGTCCTGGACAAGGACTAATATCATATGAGTACTCGTGATTCATAACATCTTTTATACATTATTTATTTACTTTTAAACATCTTACAAAGTGTTATAGTTTCACCTACGTCCTAACGCCTAAAAATGTTTTAAGTAAATATACAACAAAAGATACGTTGCAAGGACAAAAAAAATACTACCGCCTTGCCGTTCCTTCCGTCCAAAAGAAGAGGTTTCCCAACTAGTGGTTACCTGCACACACAACAATGAGTCGTGAGTAACTAGTTTACCCAGTGAATCTAGATCACTATACAATCAATAGTACAATCAAAAAATCATCCAAGCATGAACATGAACATACAAGTACTTAATTTATACTTTAACATATTATTCGTCAATGTGAATCTCATTTTATTTATCACTTCCTTACCCGCCCTTCATAACTTCAATTATAATTACAATATATATACTAAACTCGACAAACCACCAAGGCTAACCGAGAGTAGTGAGTTAGCATTACCATCATCCTCAAATGTCTTAATGAACATTCGGGATTGCATCGTCATGCAGTATATGGCCTCCAGGGTGCTACCCCATAATCTTGTCTTCATGACCTTGTTTCATTCGCAGGACCAAGTCACGGTAATGCGGGAATTTAGGGATAGTGATTTAATAATGAGTTTCACTTAATACTTAATTCCATAATTATTTCATAATTAATCCATACATTATTTATATTTATAATTATTACTTGAGAACAAGTACTAAGAAGTGGCTTAACCTCAATGTGTACTTTCAAATATTTCTTTAAGTGTTAAGTGTTTACATTAAGTAAACACCACACATTTTCAAAAGATTAAGAGACTTTACTACTTCACTGATATAGTTCTATTCCATTCAATCACACACACATATGTGATCTAACACCACATCACCCTTGAATCACCTAAAGATTGGTCTTGAAACTGATTTGGACAAGTCTTGAAACGTTCTAGTACAAGGCTGGACGGACCTGAAATAAGCAGTTCGGAAACATGATCATCCATCCAAACAATTCGGTTCTAAAGAAGGAGTTTGACTTAGATATAATCAGCTCGGTTCAGGACATAACTTAACAGTTTATACTAACTCAGAATAGATCAGTATGTGATAGATTTAGACCATAGAGAGCTTGGCTCAGACAAGGACTAGACAAAATCAATTATGTTCGGTTCAGAACGATAATATTTCGGCAGTTTGGTTCACTTTTAACTACTTAAAAGTCTAGTTCAAGCTCGGTTCTACTCCTCCTATATCATATCAGCTTGGTTCAGACAATGTTGATTCAGGACAAGGTCATTTCATCTCATTTTAACTTCACTCAGACCATAAACAATTTAGCTAGCAGTTTCCAAAGATTGATTCCAACCGAAACTAAACTAAACTGATCAGTACACCATCTTAAACAAGTGATACGACCATGAACTTAGATTAACAACACATTTAATTGCTCAGAACATGGCTAATGCAGGTAGATGTGGCTTACCCTAGATCACCACGGTTCGATGGTCTTAAACGGATCTCCTCTCCAAGCTTTACACATGGCTGTACTGGATCACAAGAGAGATGAGGGTTTGGTTCATAACAGAAGCTGAACTAGGTCTATGGTTAAATAAAACTCCCTTACCTTCTGATCCTTCTCAAGAAAACAAACTGAGCCAACTGGTGGATGAATTTCGTTCAGGTTTCTTCTTGATCTTTCTCTTGATTTCACCTTCTTTCTCTCAGATGTTTTTCAATGAAATTATCCCTTTCTTTCAGCAACAAAAACATGCAAGCAGCTAACTGAAGTGGTCATAAAGCTGAGGAGGAGTCCAAGCTGAGTGTCTCAGCTTAACACAAAGCAGAAGTGAGAAAGGACAGCTGTTGTCATGCTTCACCACACCCATCCACCACCAGCTTCATTTCCTTCCTTTTAAGAAAGGTTCATAATCATGTGCTTCTCACATGATCTGTCCAGCAAGCAATCAAGCAGGCAGCTTGTTCTTGTCATGTGACTTGCTCTGAGGAAACAGGCAGATAAGGTGCTGAAGGACCACGGATGATTTATAAGAAATTTTAAGAAGCTGGTTGTTAATTTTCGACTAAAATTTTCTCAACCTTTGATTCTTGTCCTGCTTCAACCAAAATAGTCTATCTTAAATAAAATTCGACCAACATAATTAATACTCGACCAGAAATACCAAGGGAAGTCCTCTCTACCACAATACAATCCCGTCGAGCCATCAATAAATTGGTTCGATTTTTATTTTTAGTTATGATCGATTAACTCGAATCTGACTTTTCAAAAGTTTCTCGACCAAAATTATATCCACTCGTGAGGGTCATTACATGGATGTTCCAGGTAATGGATGTTATTGGCGAACCATCGCGATAGATCATTGATCGGTAAGATCAGGTTTATGGGTTGGATTTGGTCCAAGTACATCCGGATCTCTTCGTTCTACTTTTCAATACTGCTTCTTCTTCTCATATTCTGTATTTGCGTGAGGAATGGTGTGGTTTGGTCACGGAAATGTCTTGGTAAGAGCCAAGGTCATGTTCCAGTGGAACCAACCACGATATGTGGTTCATGGCTGATTGGACGGATGGTCCAATGGGTCTTGACCATGAAACGGTTTTCCTCTGTTATGGCAAGGGGAATTCTGTGGGTTCATTGGGCTTGTATGGGATATTGGGGTATGGCCTTGATTTGGTCCAAGTAGATTGGATCAAGTCCCAATGGGTCGGTTATGCGGACAGTCTGGATCGTTCCAGAGAAGGGGCGGTTAGGCTGAACGGTTAGGAATGAGCCAAAGGGGTACGAGTGCAAAGAGTCATGAGTCACCAAGGGTTGTGAGTTACCAAAGGGTGCAAGAAATCAAAAGACACGAGGTGCCAAGGGTTGCGGTACCAAAGGGTACGAAGACCTAAAGGTGCCATCGACTAAAGGGTGCATGTTCCAAACGGTGTCATTGGATGCGGTTTTGTCCGATCCATATGGTTCAGTCCATGACTTGTAAAGTCAGGACATACAAATGTGTCGTGATCCAAGACATAAGAACGTGTCGTGATCCAATAGGTACGAACGTGTCGTGATCCAAAAGGTATGAACGTGTCGTGATCCAAAAGGTATGAACGTATCGTGATCCAAGAGGTACGAACGTTTTGTGATCCAACGGATGCAAACGGGTAGGGGCTGAAAGGGTGCGAACGAGCCGGGACCGAAAGGGTGCGAACGGGTCGGAACCGAAAGGGTACGAACGGTTTGGGTCTGAAAGGGTACGAATGATTCGGGACCGAGGAGGTACGAATGGATCGTGACCGAATATGTGTGATTGTTAATGGGAGGCCGTATATGATATGATCATGGTTGAGAAGGGACGACCTGATCCATAAATGATGGATCAGGGTGTCGGATCTAACCGTATTAATATATACATTGTTTGCTATGAACAAGTCAGTTCGGTTGTCTCTGATATAGGCCAATGCCGATCAGGCAAGATGAGGACTCATCAGTTTTGAGTCTTGTGAGGTTGGTTGGATGATTGACTTAGGATATAATGGGCATTCTCATTCTAGAAAGGGACTTGGTACTATTGCCTATAAGGTGAAACGAGGCTGGATGTTGTATGAGCCGATAAGGGCAAGATGCATATCCTTAACTGATTGAAGACTTCTCAAGGATTACCTTAGTCTGTGGGGATGGTTGGTTGAATGACTAAGTACCCAAAGGGAGTTGTCATACGTAGGAATAAGATAAGAACAAAGAAGACACTCAATGAGTCTAATGGTTCATTAGACAAGTAAGTGTAGTTTGAGTCAATGGAGGTCCGATGAGCTACTAAGCTCTGTGGCAAAGGTATGATTTATCAAATATTTAGAAAGTTTAGTATCTGGCTAGGATGCTGGTAGAATGATTTAGGGAATGGAACCTCGGATCAATATGACTTGGTTTGGGTTTAGGATCGACCTTTGAGCTAGTTGGTAGTTGATATAACTAACCAAGGCTGAGGCGATTAAACCGAACAAGTGTTAGAATGGATTAGACCAATGGTATATAGAAAGTATTCCGATGTGTAGAAGTTGAAAGGATATAATCTAGGAATCGACTAAAGTAGTCGTAAGCTAAGGTCCAAGATAGCCCTCGCTATTAGGCGGAATTATTAATAAGGGCAAAAAATCTAGAGGTTCGATCAGTGTATGGACCGAGCGACGCGAGGCTTCGACCGCGGCCTAATCGGTCAGGTTTGGGTCTTACAGGTTCGTCATCTCCATCCCTCGTAACCAGAAACTGGGCCACACAAAACCAACACCGGATAGAGGTGAACAAGATTAACATGTGTAAATCCATCGGAGATTGATTTGATATCTTGCTCATCTCTCCATTCTTACGTGGAGTCATTTTCTTAGTTTTATCAATAAAACTAATTTATCTTAACCTAAATCTATACTAATAAAAGGAAATTTTTGAGGCTCCATAGAGCGTCCACATCATCATAAAATTCTTCTTCGAAAAAATGACACGTGGCATTAAAAAATAAATAATGTAAGTAAAAATAAATAAAATAAAGAATAAGTAAATATATTCAAAAATAGAAATATTACATTAAACATCTATTGTAATATTATCATTTAAGTAAATGTATTCAGAAATAGAAATATTACATTAAACATCTATAGTAATATTATCATTTGATATAAGGAAAATAAATAAAAAATAAGTATAAAATATAAAAATAAAATAATAAGTAAATATACAATTTAAAATGGAAAAACTACAATAAAAATTATCTTAAAATGTATAATATAATACTACAATATTACGAAAAGAAATAATAAGTAAATATATAATTTAAAAATGTAAATACTACAATAAAAATTTATCTTAAAATGTAAAAGATAATAATAAGTAAATATAAGAATATAAATTAAAATAAATATGTAATATAATAAAAAAAAAATTGAAATAAATAATAAGTAAATATACAATATTAAAAATAGAAACATTACATTAAACATCTATTGTAATATTATAATTTGATATAATAGAAACAAAATTAAATAATAAGTAAATATACAATCTAAATAATGTACATAATAAGTAAATATACAATATAAGAAATATAAGTATTACACTAAAAATCTGTCGTAATATACAAATTAAAAAAATATAATAAGTAAATATACAATATAAACAAAAATAAAAAATAAGAAAATATATAATATATAATATAAGAAATGAAAATAAATAAATTACACATCGATGCGAAAGTTGTATAGTAAAATATATAATAAGTAAATATACAATAAGAGAAAAAATATTACATTAAACATTTATCATAATATTAGAATAAGTAAGTATATAATATAATAAATAAATAATAAATAAATATACAATATAAAAATAAAATATTATGTTAAATATCTTTTTTATCAAAAATTACATTAAAAATCTATCGTAATATAAAATATAATAAATAAAAGTTTTACAATAAATATCTATCGTAATATTAAAATAAGTAAATAAATAAAATGTATAGCAAAATAAATAGTAAGTAAATATACAGTTTAAAAATAAAAATATTACATTAAAAATATATTATAATATTAAAAATAAGTAAATATACAATATAAGAAATATAAATATTACATTAAATATATATATGTAAATATACAGTAAAAGTAATAATTAAATATACAACATCAAAAATAGAAATATTACATTAAACATCAATCATACTATTATTATATGATATAATGAAAAAATTAAATAATAAGTAATATATAATATAAAAATAGAAATAATAAGTAAATATACAATATAAAAAATAAAATATTACACTAAAAATCTATCGTAATATACAATTGCAAAAAAAAAAAAGTAAATATATAATAAAGGAAAAATAAACAATAAGTAAATATATAATATAAGAAATAGAAAAACTAAATTACACATCGATCTGAAAAATGTATAGTAAAATAAGTAATAACTAAATATACAATATCAGAAATATAGAAATTACATTAAACATCTATCATACTATTAGAATAAATAAGTATATAATATATGAAAAATAAATAGTAAGTACATATACAATATAAAAAATAAAAATATTAAATGAAATATTTTTTTATCAACATATAACATTAAAAATCTATCGTAATATAAGAATAAGTAATGTAGAATATAAAAAAGAAAAATATTAATTAAACATCTATCTTAATATTAAAATAAGTAAATAAATAAAATTTATAGTAGAATAAATGTATAGTAAAATAAATATTAAGTAAATATATAATATTAGAAATAAAGATATTACATTAAAAATTTATTATAATATTAAAAATAAATATACAATATAAGAAAAATAAATATTACATTAAACATCAACAAGAAAATATATAAGAAAAATAATAATAAATAAATATACAATATAAGAAATAGAAAAATTACATAAAATATCAATCTAAAAATATATATTAAAATAAATACTAAGTAAATATACAATATAAGATATAAAAATACAGTATTATATATATTGTAATATTACCATAGATATTAAAGCAAAAAAATTGAATAACTAAATATAAAATATAAGAAACAATAAATAATAACTAATTATACAATAAAAAATAGAAAGGCTACATTAAACATCTATGTGAACAATTTATACTTTTACGTTTTTATTATTTCCAAATATTTTATAAGTAAATATACAATATAAAAAAAATAAACAATAAGTAAATATGCAATATAAGAAATGAAAAAATTATATTAAATATCTATATGAAAAATGTATATTAAAATAAATTATTAGTATATATACATTATAAGAAATAAAAATATTACATTAAACATCTTTCGTAATATTAGAATAAAAATATAATAAAATAAATAATAAGTAAATATACAGAATAATAAATAGAAATATTATTTTAAGCATGTCGTAATATTATCATTTAATATAAAGGCAAGAAAATTAGAATAAGTAAATATACAATATAAAAATAGATAAATAATAAGTAAATATACAATATAAGAAATATAAATATTATATTAGTCAAATTAGATAAGTATATAAAATGTATAAAACATAATAATAAATAAATATACAATATAAGAAATAGAAAAGCTATATTAAGCATCTATCTAAAAATATATAGTAAATAAATAATAAGTATATATACAATATAAAAAATAAATATTACATTAAACATCTATTTTAATATTACCATTTGATATAAAAGTAAGAAAATAGACTAAATAAATATATAATATAAGAAAAAATAATAATCAGTAAATATACAATATAAAAATATTATATTGTTAATATTTAAAAATCAAAATAATTCCGCGTGTAGTGCGGATTAACCCCTAGAAATAAGAAACAATAGCTAAATATACAATATAGAAATGAAAAAAATACATTAAACATTTATCTAGAAAATGTACACTTTTACGTTTTATTATTCTCAATTACTTTCTAAGTAAATATACAATATAAAAAATAAATAAAGGTAAATACACAATATAAGAAATAAAAATATTACATTAAACATTTATCATAATATTATCATTTGATATAAAAGCAAGAAAATTAGAATAAGTAAATATTTAATATAAGAAAAATAAACAATAAGCAAATATACAGTATAAGAAATGAAAAAACTAAATTAAACATCTATCTAAAAAATGTATGGTAAAATAAATAATTAGTAAATATAAAATATAAGAAATAAAAATATGACATTACACATCTATCGCAATATTAAAATAAATAAATATAAAATATAAAAAATAAATAATAAATAAATATACAAAATAATAAATAGAAATGTTACATAAAAATTTATCGTAATATTATCATTTAACATTAAAGCAAGAAAATTAGATAAGTAAATATACAATAAAAGAATAAATAAACATACAATATAAAAAAATATACATTGAACATCTATCACAATATTAGAATAAGTAAATATAAAATAGAATATACAATATAAGAGATAAAAAAACTACATTAAGCATCTATCTGATAAATATATAGTAAATATACAATATAAGAAATATAAATATTATATTAAATATCTATTATAATATTACCATTTGATATAAAAGTAAGAAAATCAAAATAAGTAAATATATAATATAAGAAAAATAAATAGTAAGTAAATATATAATATAAAAATATTTATATAGTTAACGTTTAAAAATCAAAATAGTTCCGCGCATAGCGCGGATTAACCCATACTACAAAAAAAAGAAAGAAAAAGAGTATGAACGACGCCGAAGTCAACGTAAAACAATGAAATGGGCTGTCTTTTGAACGCCTTGCATGGTTGCACCCAAGCGTTTTATTTACACCAAAACCATCTTTATTTGTTAAAAAAACTAATTATTACATAATGGCATTATTATATATAATATAGGGAATTTCTTTCAAATAGCTTTTTAAAAAAAATATTTGTCACAAAAATAGTTTTCAAAAAATAAGAATCAAAATACATTTTTTTTTGATTTTTTTTTAAACTTACCTTCAAATCCAAAAGTCCATTCCATAACTCTAAATTCTAAGTTTAAATTAATTAACCTTAGGGTATAAATTTATATTTATACTCTTTAATAAATTTATTTTGCTTATTTTCTCATTGAAAATTATTTTTTGACAAAAAAAATACGACTATTTTAGGATATTTCTCTATCATATAAGCTATATGAGTGACAATTAGGTCAATGGTGAACTATAATTTTATTTTGGGATATATAGACAATTTTCCTTTTTTTTAATTTTTATTTTCTTATAGTGAACTCATCTCAACCGTCCACAGTTATGACTTTTGAAGAAACCCTTAACGGCTGAGATTACCCAGATTTTCTAATTCTCCCAAAACCCAATTCTTCTTCGCCATTTCGCCAGTTCGGGTCAATAGAGGTCTGATGAGCTACTAAGCTCCGTGGATGTGGCAAAGGTATGATTTATCAAATACTGGTTATATTAGTGTTTGGTTAGGATGCTAATACAATGATCGAGGGGAATGAAACCTTAGATCAGTATGATTTGGTTTGGGTTTAGGATCGACCTTTGAGCTAGTGAGTAGTTGATATAGCTAACCAAGGCTGAGGCGATTAAACCGAACAAGTACTAGATTGGTTTAGACCAATGGTATCTAGAATATATTCCGCTGTGCATAATTCGAAATGATCTAAGCTACGAATCGACTATGGTAGTCGTAAGCTAAGGTCTAAAGATAGCCCTCGCTGTTAGGCGAAATTATAAATAAAGACAAAAATCTAGAGGTTCGGTCTGTGTACGGACCGAGCGACGTGAGGCTTCAACCGCAGCCTAGTCGGCCGGGTTTGGGTCTTACAGCGGCCTAGTCGGCCGGGTTTGGGTCTTACAGGTTCATCATCTCCATCCCTCATAACCAGAAACTGGGCCACACAAAACCAACATCAGATAGAGTTGAACAAGATTAGCATGTGTAAATCCAGCGGAGATTGATTTGATAACTTTCTCATCTCTCCATTCTTACGTGGAGTCATTTTCTTAGTTTTACCAATAAAACTAATTTATCTTAATCTAAATAAATAAAAAAGAGTATGACCGATGCCGGAGTCAACGTCGTCCGGCGTAAAACAATGAAACGGTTTTTCTTTTGAAAATGGCATTGCATCCAAGCGTTTTATTTACACCAAAACCGTCTTTATTTGTTTAAAAAAAACTATTTATTACATAAAATATAGGGAATTTCTTTCAAACAGTTTATTTTTTAGTTTTTATCACAAAAATAGTTTTCAAGAAAAAATAATGAAAATAGATCTTTTTATTTTTTAAACTTCACCTTCAAATCCAAAAATCTACTCCATAACTCTAAATCTTAAGTTTATATTAATTAATCTAATAGATATAAATTTATATTTATACTCTTTAATAAATTTTATTTTGCTTATTTTTCTCTTTACAAATTATTTTTTGACAAAAAAAATTCTGACTATTTTAGGATATTTCTCTATCATATAAGCTATATTAGTGACAATTAGGTCAATTGGTCAATGGTGAACTATAATTTTATTTTGGGCTATATAGACAAATTTCCTTCTTTTTTTTTAATTTTTATTTTCTTATAGTGAACTCATCTCAAACGTCCACAGTTATGAATTTTAAAGAAACCCTTAACGGCTGAGATTACCCAGATTTTCTAATTCTCCGAAAACCCAATTCTTCTTCAACAAACCCTAAAATCAAATCAATGGCGTTAGCGTTACTCTCTCGAATCCGCTCATCGGCATCTCTCCTCCGTCAGCTAAATCCATCCCCTAAAGTCCGCTCTCTCTCCTCCGCTTCATCGATCCTCTCACCAGATTCCAAAACCCCACTCACCAGCAAGCAAAAGAGCAGAACCGCACTCTCTCTTCTCAAAACCGAGAAAGATCCACTTCGCATCCTCGATATCTGCCGCGCCGCTTCCCTCACTCCCGATTGCCACATCGACCGCCTCGCTTTCTCCGCCGCCGTCGAGAACCTCTCTGAGCAGAAACACTTCTCCACCGTAACCAACCTCCTCGATGGATTCATCGAGAATCTCAAAACGGAGCGTTTCGCTGCTCACGCGATCGTTCTCTACGCACAGGCGAGCATGCTTGACCACTCTTTACGTATCTTCAGCGATCTCGACAAGTACGAGATCCAGCGTACGGTGAAATCTCTAAACGCGCTTCTCTTCGCTTGCTTAGTAGCTAAAGACTACAAGGAAGCCAAACGTGTTTACATTGAGTTCCCTAAGATGTACAAAATCGAACCTGATCTCGAAACTTACGACCGTATGATCAAAGTGTTCTGTGAATCCGGTTCCTCAAGCTCGTCTTACTCCATCGTTGCCGAGATAAAGCCGACGAGTTCCACCTTTGGTCTCATGATTGCTGGGTTTTATAGAGAGGATAAGAAGGAAGATGTTGGGAAAGTGTTGGCGATGATGAAAGAGCGTGGCGTTAGCGTTGGAGTTTCCACTCATAACATTCGGATTCAGAGTTTGTGTAAGAGGAAGAGATCTGTAGAAGCAAAGGCTTTGCTTGATGGGATGAAGCCGAATGCTGTCACGTATGGTCATTTGATTCATGGGTTTTGTAATGAAGGTGAGTTTGATGAGGCGAAGAAGTTGTTTAAGGTTATGGTGAACAGAGGATGTAAGCCTGATAGTGAATGTTACTTCACTTTGGTGTATTACTTGTGTAAAGGTGGAGACTTTGAGACGGCTTTGAGTGTTTGTAAAGAGAGTATGGAGAAGAATTGGGTTCCGAGTTTTGGTATCATGAAGTCGCTTGTTAACGGACTAGCAAAGGATTCAAAAGTTGAAGAAGCCAAAGTGCTCATTGCTCAAGTTAAGGAGAAGTTCACTAGAAATGTCGAGTTGTGGAGTGAAGTTGAAGCCGCATTGCCTCAGTGAATGAGAGATTGATTGGTACTTTTAAGTTCTAAGTCTCTTTTTTTTTTTTTTGTTTCTCTTTTGAGCATTGATCCTGGATAACTCTGTTCTATGCTGGCTCATGTTATTTTTCTCAGACAGAATCAAGGAAAATTCATGAACTTGGTTCATAGGTTTCTCTATTAGTTGGATCAGAGATTTTGAGCATTGATCTGAGCTGTAGTCAAAGCATTGCCACGTGTGTTTGTGTTTATATCTATTTGTAGTAATTGATACTTCGTCTTATGTTTATATTATAAGTATGATTGACCACATATAAAAAAGACATGCTTACCACGAACTATGTGTTTTGAGTAAGAATTGATTTGAGGTTCGTTAGAAAGCAGACGCGTTGCCTTCTTTCAAATAAACGAACAGAGAAGACAAAGCCCTAAAAATAAATCAATTTTTATCCAAATTTGAGAGAATCCCAAACATGGCAACATTCATATATAACAAGAGACATAAAGACTTTGTGATGCTCCCTCAAATTCTCCTGTCATGCTTCCTGGGAAAGATCTGATCTTTCTTTCAGATTCATTTGGCCCAGACAGGGTTTGGATCTGAAGGGGTCGTGAGAAGAGATAAGATCAAATCTTTCCTTGGGGATTTCATCAAAAGAATCATAAACACAAAAGAAAAAAAGATGATGAAGCTATGCCCATGTTTCAGCAATCCACAACAACTACCTAACTCACCTAGAGATTCATTCGATGAAGGTCTTACAGGTTATAGAGGCCATAACTGTAAGCTTTTTGCTCTCTTCACATTTGGGTCACGTGGAAAAGGTACTTAGTCTTCACACAAATCAATCTTCTCAATTATTTTGGGTTATGAAATGTTCATGGAATAAAAATGCAGGAAGCTCGAGGCAGAAGTACATAACGGAGGAGATAAAGAAGTATGGTAATGTGAAAACAAGCGCCAAAATCTTCAAGTTCAAGGAACTAATAGCTGCAACAGACAATTTCAGCATGGAATGTATGATTGGAGAAGGCGGTTTCGGAAGAGTCTACAAAGGTTTCCTCACCAGCCTCAATCAGGTCCTTTCTTAATCTTCCCATCATTTTATAATGCACGTATTTTTGGTGAAAAATGTTGCTAATTTTGATTGGATAATGAGAAGTTTAGGTTGTGGCTGTAAAGAGGCTTGACAGGAATGGGTTGCAAGGAACAAGAGAGTTCTTTGCAGAAGTTATGGTATTGAGTCTTGCTCAACATCAAAACCTTGTCAATCTCATTGGCTATTGTGTTGAAGACGACCAACGCGTCCTCGTTTATGAATTCATGCCTAATGGATCTTTAGAAGATCATTTATTCGGTAAAAGAAGTTGTGAACCTTTTTCATTATAAGCTTCTACATTGTTAAAGATATATTCATTATTGTTAGACTTGCCGGAAGGGGCACCAAGTCTAGACTGGTTCACGAGAATGAAGATAGTGCACGGTGCAGCCAAAGGGCTTGAGTACTTGCATGACTACGCAGATCCTCCTGTGATCTACCGCGATTTCAAAGCTTCAAATATATTGCTGCAATCAGATTTCAACTCCAAGTTATCGGATTTCGGGTTAGCTAGGCTTGGACCAACTGAAGGCAAAGATCATGTGTCCACAAGAGTCATGGGAACTTACGGATACTGTGCTCCTGAATACGCAATGACCGGTCAACTCACTGCTAAATCTGATGTCTACAGTTTTGGTGTTGTCCTCCTTGAGGTTATATCCGGGAGACGAACTATTGATGGGGATAGACCAACTGAAGAACAAAATTTGATCTCTTGGGTACTAAACTTACATTAAGAGTCTTTGTTAAAACAAGTTTTGTTGTTTTCAAGTTTTCTTTGTTCTGTTTCTTTTGCAGGCCGAGCCGTTGTTGAAAGATAGGAGAATGTTTACACGGATTGTGGATCCGAATCTAAAAGGGAACTACCCGTTTAAAGGATTGCATCAAGCTCTAGCGATCGCAACAATGTGTTTGCAAGAAGAAGCAGAGACTAGACCATTCATGGGAGATGTGGTCACAGCACTTGAGTTCTTGGCTAAGCCTATAGAGGTTGTTGATGACACTCCTGCTCCTGCTCCTGCTCCTGTTTCTGCTACTCAGACATCATCATAACAAAGCCTATTTCAATCCTTCTAATCATTTCTTGTTTTTTTCTTTTAACGTAAATCCCAAGAAAATAATTAGGGCTAGAGCTTGATGTCAATTGGATACAAACAAAACAATTCTTTGTAATCTGATTTAATATGGCTTTGAGGGAGATCGCATCATGTGGTTTACCTTACTAATCTCATACTTTCTTTTTTGTCCAAGCCAATCATGATTTCTTTTTCACGTTGAACATTTTTCTAAAGAGAAAAATATCGATGTTCTAAAATCCGTTCTATACGGTGTCTACGCATCTGTTTAGTTGACCGTTTAGTCGACAAATCAATAATAAGTCACAATCGAAACGATTTTTGTAAAAAAAATTAGTCTAAATCAAACTAATTTGCTCCAAATTAATTAAATTAAGTAACATCAAGTTGATTATGACTAATCTATTTATATTATCTTTACCATCAATTGGTCTATAATCAAGTGGTGATTTTCTCCCTCTTTAACTTTGTTTTTAGTGTAAGTTCACAAGTTTGTGTGGGTCTTTTTGTATAACTAATTTTTCATATTCATCACAGTAATTTAAAATTAAAATCTCATATAGATATAAAATATATAATAAATAAAAAAATAACTGTTAATGCCTATGCTCCCCATATCATACTTTACAAATACTTTACAAAGAGTTTAGTTACTGCCAAACGAGTATTTGAACATCAAAAACTATCAATAATATTCTCATTTACTAAAAATATCATTTGGCAAGAAATAAGATAATTTCATGCAGACCAATAGGAACGTTGATTATGAATCAACAACCAAAAAATGCAAAAAGATGAATTTGCCCTCTCCCCTCTCAAATGATTTTAAATCTTTTGATTATCTTCTTCACTATTAAAATAGAAGTCATGACTTTTTAATGTGTGATTCTTTAATTTGGACTATCCTTAGAAATTTTATTAAATTTAGCATAGCATAATTATAATATCTTTTTCATATCTTTTGATTTTTATTTGAAATAAAAATGAATATTCTGAAGAAAATTCTAATAAAATCTTTTAGAATCTTTTTAAAATATATTTTTGAAAATTAGTTAACTAAAATTTTAATTATCATAAAATAATCAAAAATAAATTTCATATTTAATTATAAACAAAAAACTTTTAACATTATCTCAATTTTTTGGGTATTTTATAAAATTGACTCAAAATTTCAACTTAAATGCAAAACTAACCCACCATTTTTTGAAACTTTTATTTGCCTTATTCACCCTAAATTTTCGAGTTATTCACAAAAATACCATTGCTTTATTTTATTTTTAAATAAGTCTTTTACTCTATCATCCTATCTTCACCAAATATTTATAATATTTCCACTGCCATCAATCCCCCAACTACCATGAACAACCAATTTGAAGGTCTTAATGACAAAAAAAAATGAGTTTTTTTCTTACTATCTCATTTGTTGTGCATTCAAACCACAAACTTTGTAATGTTCATAGAGTAACGGATTGGTAGCTTGAGTATTGAAGTTCTGTGTGCTTGGAGAAGCCTAAGCAAGTCATCTGACGGTCCAAGGTATGAAATCGATATTGTTTTTCAGATCTATTTGCGAAAAAGACTTCTAGAGAAGTCTTCTGGTCAATGCATAGGTTAGTTTTGCAATTGACCTTTTGAGTGTTTTGACTAGAAGACTTCCCTAGCAGTCTTCTAACTTTCCTTTAATTACAAAAAAAAACAAGTAAAACCGATAAGACTTCCCTAGCAGTCTTCTCGGATAAACAAGTTGGTTTTGCAATTGACCGAAATTTGTCAGAAATTTGACTTCTCTAGAAGTCTTCCGGCAGTCTTCTTTTTTATAACATGAACTCTTCTCAGCTTCACCAGAAGTCTGCCTCGGTTACTTTTGCAATTGAGAATTAATAGCAAAACATTAAATATTAAAAGGAAGACTTCTCTAGAAGTCTTCTGCTGAAAGACTTTTCTAGATGTCTTCTCAAGTTTTATTCCAGGTTTCTGGTAAAACATTTGGTAACGAGAGAAGACTTCTTAAGAGGTCTACCGCGAGAAGACTTCTAGAGAAGTCTTCTCATTAATATTTAATGTTTTGCTATTAATTCTCAATTGCAAAAGTAACCGAGACAGATTTCTGGCGACGCTGAGAAGACTTCATGTTATAAAAAAAAAAGACTTCCCTAGAAGTCTTCTACAGAAGTCAAATTTATGACAAATTTCGGTCAATTGCAAAACCAACTTGTTTATCCGAGGGAAGTCTTCTCTAGGAATTTCGAGAATTTTTCAAAATCAAAAGTAAGCCAATATTTACAAAGGAAAACTTCTCAATATGTCTTCTACAGGGTAGACTTCTAGAGAAGTCTTCCTTCATAAACTTACAATTGCAAAAATGACCTAAACGAAAGACTTCTTTAGAAGTCTTCTCTTGGGATGACTTCTTTAGAAGTTTTCTTCAGGGAAGACTTCTTAAGAAGTTTTCTTCAGGGAAGACTTCTTAAGAAGTTTTCTACGTTAATCTTTATTAAACTTCAATTTTCTCAAAACTCAAAACGAGTTTTTAATATTTTCTTGTTAATTAATGTGTTGGGGCTCCTGAGTGAAATTCATAACTAAAATGATGATAATTATGATTTTACAAACTTTTTATGTTTATTAATGTTCCTAGCTAAACGTAGAAGACTTCTTAAGAAGTCTTTCGTGAGAAGACTTACGGAAGACTTAAGAAGTCTCCTTCAAAATATACAAGACCACTAAAACTCTACTTGTAGCAAAATGTTGTGTTCCTGGATGCAAATGGAAGCTTAGAGCGAGTGTGAAACATGGAACAAACACGTTTTGGGTAACAAAGTATGTGAAGACTCATACATGTTCTGTCTGAACGACGGGCTCACCGGAAACATTTTACTGCGAAGTATGTTGGTCAGCTTTTCATAGATCGCGTTGGAATCATTGATGGGTTAAATCCGAAGCATATCCAAGATGCAATGAGAAACATGTTTTGCATGACTCCAGATTACACCACTTCATACAGAGCATTGTTACATGCTCAAAAATTGGTAAGAGAATCAGCAGAAGAAGGGTATGAGAGGCTGCCTTCATATTTGGAGCAAATCACGTTAGCAAATCCGGGTTCTAAGACTACTATAGAACTTGATGCTGAGAATAGATTTAAGTATCTATTTATATCATTTGGAGCTTTTATTGCTGGTTTTCAGTATCAGAGAAGGGTCATCGTGGTGGATGGGACTCACCTAAGTGGGAAGTATAAAGGTGTTATGTTAGTTGCACCTGCACAAGATGGTAATTTTCAGATATTTCCATTGGCTTTTGGAATCGTAGATATAGAAGATGATGATGCTTGGGAATGGTTTTTCACAAAACTGAGGAGTTGTGTATCTGATCAGCATGCTTTGATGATAGTCTCCGACCGGCATATAGCCATTAAAAGCGCGTGTGAAAAGGTGTTCCCTTGGGCAACCCGAGGAATATGCTATTATCACCTACAACAGAACATTGTCCAAAAGTATAAAAGAGAAGCATCTATTGTACTTGGTTAAAGGCGCTGCTTATGCTCATACACTCTTCGACTTTAACCGCTACATGGAGGATATCCGGAATGCTAACCCGGCACTGGAAACATATTTGGAGGAAGCGGACGTGAGACTATGGTCACGGGTTCATTGTCATGGAGAAAGGTACAATATAAAAATGAGCAACATAGCTGAATCTATTAACTCCGCTCTCAAGAGAGCAAGAAGATTTCCCATAGTGTTTCTTTTGGAGTTTATAAGGGAAAAGTTGGGAAGGTGGTATTGGAAAAGGCGAGAAGATGCTCTGAATCTCACAACTGAACATAGTCGGGGAGTTGAATACTTATTGGCAATTCGTGAGGAGTTAGCGGATAAGATGACTGTCCAACCAATTTATGGAAGTCGATTCTTTGTGGCAGGTGGCAAACGTGACTGTGTTGTCGATTCGGAACATACTAAGTGTGATTGTGGTGTCTATGGAATTGAGAAAATACCTTGCTCGCATGCTATAGCAGCTGGAACATTTGCTAATCGGCATATTGCAACACTTGTGTGCCCCCTATACTCGAGGGAATATTTGTATGCATGATACTCACAAAATATATATCCTTGTGGTGGAGAAGTTGAGTCCCAGACTTGTTTTCCTCCAGATGTAAAACGTGGTCCAGGGAGATAAAAGAAATCAAGATGGCAATCTTGGTTGGAGCTATCTAGGATGAGAGGACACAAACCGCGGAAGCTACACAAGGATTATAGCTGCTCAAACTGCAGACAACCTGGTCATACACGTCCAAATTGTCCAAATAGTGAGAACTAATCTTCTGTAAGTCTTCTGGAGGATGTCTTTTGTAAGTCTTATGCAAGTCTTCTGCAAGTCCTCTGTTTGTCTTCCGGAGGATCTCTTCTTGAAGTATTCTTGAAGTCTTCTGTAAGTCTTCGGTAAGTCTTCAGTAAGTCGTCTGGATGTCCTCTGTAAGTCTTCTGGAGGGTTTCTTCTTAAAGTCTTCTGTAAGTCTTCGGTAAGTCGTTTGTATGTCTTCTGTAAGTCTTCTGAAGGATGTCTTCTTAAAGTCGTCTGTAAGTCTTCGGTAAGTCGTCTGGATGTCTTCTGTAAGTCTTCTGTAAGTCTTCCGGAGGATGTTTTCTGGAAGTCTTGTGCACTTATATCTTATGTCTTATGTCTTATGAACTTATATTATGTCTTATGTATTGTGTTTGAATAGGTTCGTTCATTAGAATTAGAATTATGTACAAAATATTAGTTCAAGGTTACAAAAGATTAGTTCAAGGTTACAAATGATTAGTTCAATCATACAGATCCAAGCCCTCAATATCTGTTTCTCCATTGTTGCCAGGGGTCTCATTAAATAGGTCAGTAGCCATCTTCTCCTTAATGCTCTTGACGTTCTTATATCAGATAAGACAGGAGGAAATGATTTCATTCCAAGAGCATGACACTCAATGTATTTTAAGGTGAACACACCACAATCACCAGCACGACACTGAGGTACTCCGGCAGTCACGTTCGCATATGTGAATGGCTCTAGTGTGTATTTCACTCGCTCTTCGACGGAGCCAGCACATTCAACAAGTAGATAAGGTAGCATCTCGGTAAAAGGCTTCATTAACTCGGCGAGTTGAGCATGTCTAATATGAGAAATAATGTTGTCCCAGATGGTGATGTGTCTTTTTGGAAAAGACACCCAAATAGCAATCCAATGATTATTCTTGAAGTTCACTGGCGCATAAATGTCATCCACCTCTGATCCCCAAACCTATTTGTTTGGCAAAATCTGGGTAGTAAACCAGCATAATAATCCCAACTCCCTGCATGGAGCATCCTTCCTAACATGTTTACATCGGGCTCTGATCTCTTAAACTCTGGGTACTTGAACATACACATTCTGCTAAACATGTGATCAAGAATGCAAAGCCTCTCGCTCCTAAAGTGCTCTGGATGCCTCTGAAACCGCTGCCTCAGTAATTTGATATAACCATCCACATGCTGCATTGAAAACATAACAAGGCATAAGACTTCAAGAAGACATAACAAGTCAGAAGACTTCAAGAAGACATAACAAGTCAGAAGACTTCAAGAAGACGTCCTCCGAAAGACTTACAAAAGTCTTCTGTAAGACTTACAGAAGACTTCCAGAAGACGTCCTCTGGAAGACTTGCAGAACACTTCCGAAAGACTTACAGAAGATTTCCAGAAGACTTCCTGAAGACGTCCTCTGGAAGACTTCCAGAAGACTTACAGAAGACTTCGAGAAGACTTCCAGAAGACTTCCACAAGACTTCCACAAGTAAACCTTAAAAATCTTACCGAGTCGTAGAGCCATTTTAAGGGTGTTCGGATGATGGAATACCACAGACTTGGCCCCGGTGGTCTTTTATCAAAAACTATTTTATGAGTCCTGAAAACAACAAAACTAGATCAGCAAAAAACAACAACCAACTTAATGTTCTGTGGGAGATTAGTACTTACGGATCTTTTTTCAAAAATTCATTAAGCAACTTAGTGTTATTGTTGTCAAGGAGAGCAAACGGATCATATCCAAGACCAGCCTTCTTGTTCGGCACGATCACTTTGGCTGTGTTGTTGCCCTGATAAGGAGACTGTTGTGATGCAGCAAGCTTCCTATCTCGCTCACTCTTTCCCCTCAGGAATGCCATGGTAGCATCTTTCTTTACCCGGTGTCTCTCTTCCGTCCTATCCAAGTCTGATTTAGTTGGCTCAGTTTTGTCCATAATGACAACACTTGGATCTTCCACCTCCGTGACTCGAGGTGCATTGATACTACTCATTTGTTTTTGGTCAGTGTCTTTATTGACACTTCCTGATTTCTTCCCATTCACACTCTCACTCTGCAAATTCGAGTTCAATCCACATAATTAACTTAGCCAAAGGTTCCAATCAACAAATGAAACACATGTACCATCCATCCAATCAACAAATGAAACAAAATCCATACAAAATACAACTTTCACTTCTTATTCTTAGTATTCCTCTTCATTTTGATTTTGGGAGAGGTTTCAGTACTAACCCCTAGTTCATGCACAACATTATCCGGTTCTGAAACTGTGAGTTGAAGTTCATTGTCGAGACCACTGTCCACATCTCCCACACGCCCCCACTATTTTCTGGGAGCTTGGACCAGAATCGATATCAACACCCATCAACTCCCAGAACCGATACAACTCCTCTGTTAGCCCTACATGAGGATTATCCACATGCTCAACATAGTCGCAGTTAAGACCGGTGAGATGTTCGAACTCAATAAGTGAAAACCTCAACGGCTCTGAACCAATGAGACTCCACATCTCGTACTTCTTCTTGACATCGAGCTGAAAACAGAGCATATAGTGAACCAACCTAGACGCCCAACCAAAGTTCAACTCCCAGAACTTTATGAAGACTCCCAACCTAGATTTCTTCAGCTCCTACCATTCATCAGCATAGAGAGTATCCTTTACAGCAGGAAGTAATCTGGGGTCATCAGTATGATATCCAATGCTCTTCAATGGAATGGGCTCTTCCCCTAGGGTGAACAATCTCTTCGGGAGTACTGGTAATTCCATTGAATAGCCTGCAAACAATGATAAAACAACATCTCAAACATAAAACAAACACACCAAGATTTCTATACTAACATACAGACTGTGAAGACTTTGGAAGACTTCGGAAGACTTCAGAAGACTTTCGGAAGACTTCGGAAGACTTTCAGAAGACTTTCAGAAGACTTCAGAAGACTTACAGAAGACTTCGGAAGACTTCAGAAGACTTCAGAAGACTTACCGAAGACTTCCATGAAGTCTTCCGGATGACTTCAATGAAGTCTTCCGGATGACTTCCATGAAGTCTTCTAGATGACTACCATGAACACTTACGGATGACTTCCATGAAGACTTATGGGTGATTTCCATGAAGATTTTACGGCATACTTCCGTGAGACTTACGGACAAATGGGTCAACTTGAGGTCGGAAAGGAAAGAAATAAAGGAAGAAGTCAAGGGGAGAAACGAACGGTTTCAGATCTGAAATAAAGAGGAACCGATAATCTGAAGAGATTCGTCGAAAATCGTCACAGTAATCGCCTTAGAAGAGGAGGCTACGGTTTTTTTTCTGAAACACCGAAAGTGAAAAAAATCAGTGAAAAACTATTATTTATATGTACGGTAAATTATCAGGTTAGGTTAAATATATTTTTGTTTTTTCCGGTTAATTTCAAAGTGAAGGTAAATTAAATTTGAGTTTGGTTTGGAAGACTTCTTGAGAAGTCTTCTCAGAGTTTTCCGTGAAGTCTTCCGTGAAGTCTTTCATGAAGTCTTCTACTGCATTATATGTTAGAAGATATCCCGGGAAGTCTTCTCGAAGTCTTCTGAAACCCTAAATCAATTAACTAACCAAAAAACACTTCCTTAAACATAAAATAAACTTAGAAAGTGTTAAAATCATCTTATTAGAGGATGACTAACACATATTCGTCAAAATTCAAAAAAAAAAGTTAAAAAGATAGATTTCAAAATCTACGCCTAAAACTACCTACAACACTATCACATATGTTACTAAACCCTAAACAATGAATACCATGATTTATTCTACATTAAATCATCTAGTTTGAAAACAATTCAATTTTAGTTGATATAAATTTACATTATTTACAAATTTTTGTGGTTACATAATTTATATTTTTCCTCTATAGAAATATTTTTTTACGAATTTTATAAATTATTTTTAAGATTTATTGTTTGAGAAGATGTCTAGAGAAGTCTTCCGGAGAATACGTACATGGAAGTCTTCTCAGAGAAGACTTTCGGAAGACTACTGGACGACTCACGGAAGACGTCCGGAAGAAGACTTTGCCATTAGGCGGGAATTTGAATTTCACTGAAATTCAAGCGGTAAAATTGTAGAGTCTTCTGTGAAGTCTTCCATGAAGTCTTCTACTGCTATATGTTAGAAGACATCCTGCGAAGTCTTCCAAAACTCTAAACCAATTAACTAACAAAAAAAACACTTCCTTAAACATAAAATAAACTTAGAGAGTGTTTAAAATTATCTTATTAGAGGATCCGTAACACATATTCGTCAAATTCAAAAAAAAAAGATAAGAAGATAGATTTCAAAATCTATGCTTAAAACTACATACAATACTATCACATATGTTACTAAACCCTAAACCAATGAATACAATGACTCATTCTACATTAAATCGTCTAGGTTGAAAACAATTCAATTTTAGTTGATATAAATTTACATTATTTACAAATGTTTGTGGCTACATGATTTTTATTTTTTCTCTATATAAATATTTTTTATGAATTTTATAAATTATTTTTAGAATTTATTATTTGAGAAGACTTCTAGAGAAGTCTTCCGGAGAATACGTACATGGAAGTATTCTCAGAGAAGACTTTCGGAAGACTACTGGACGACTCACGGAAGACGTCCGGAAGTCTTCTCAGAGAAGACTTCTAGAGAAGTCTTCCGTATGAGACTTACAGGGAAGTCTTCTCAGAAGACTTACAAGGAAGTCTTCTCACAGAAGACTTACAAGGAAGTCTTCTCACAGAAGACTTACAAGGAAGTCTTCTCACAGAAGACTTACAAGGAAGTCTTCTCACAGAAGACTTCTATAGAAGTCTTTTCACTCGAAAAGGTTATTTTGGTAAAATTGAATACAGTTTTTTTGTTTGTTCACAAGGAGTTTATTGTATTTTCACTAGCCTTTTTGGGTTACTTTTGCATTTGATTGAATTTGGGGTACACTTTTGCATTTGAAATCAAGTTTTGAATCACTTTTAGCAATTTCCCCCAATTTGTTTTCCAATTATGTATGTCTAACTTAATTTAATTTTTACATATATTTTAAAATATACTCTCTAAGGATGGTCCAAATTAAAAAAAAATCATACATGAAACATGAAAGAAGTTATGACTTTTCATTTTAAATTAATATATATATATTTTTTAAAAATTCTAAAAAATATTTTAATACAATATATATTTTTAAATTTTATGTAAATATGACTAATTTCGTATTTAATACAAAAATATTATTATACTTGAATATATAGTCAATTATCATTTATTAAATGAAAAATAAACTTTTTTCATAATTTTATTCATTTTATAATCATAATCTTTCATATTTGAAAATAATTTCACTAAACCAAATATGATAAAATTATATTAATTGTACATATTTAAAAAAAATATAGATATTTATGCTAAAAATATAATATATTTGAAAAACGGGCTTATACACTATACTATATTATATATGTACAAAATTAAATATTTTAAACTTTTATATATACAAGAATATTTTATCTAACATAAATAATCATAAAAATGCTTAAAGGTAGTCTAGAATTTTGAAGTGCGGGTAAAAAAATATAATTTTCTTTAAAATATGTTGTTTCATGCATATATTGATTGATTTAATAATCAAATACAAATCTAATAAGACAAACATATAATACGTAGCGATAAATACATGTGACGGTTTAAAACAAGTGATTAATTACGATATGTAATATATAAAATTATTGTATTTGAAATATTTATATAAAAATTCAAATATATGATGAAGCTAAATGCCACAAATAATGTAAAATAAATATCGATAAATATATAAATGAAATCAAATACCCGCGCGATTGTGCAGATCAAAATATAGTTCATAATTTACATTTGAAGAAAAAATATTACACTTCTATATTTATATCTATTAATGAAATTTCGAAACAAAAAATAAGCGAGACGAAGAGGCACAAATAGAATTTGAAGGAAGCTGACTGTAGTAGTCAAAACTACAAATGATACTTTTCTAAGAGAGATATTTATACTAACATAGAATTTGCTCACAAACCTAGAGATATGAGTTTTTCACATTGTATTGGGCTTCGGTTTGATAAAAACTACAACTTATTAAGAAAGATATATAATTCAGTAGAATAGTATATATCTATATTATTAAAAATAAAGTATCTTTTGAAACTAGCCCTTACTTCACCTTAATATTTATTAATTTATGCCATTAAATTAATATATATTAGTTAATTAATTATTTTGTTAGATTTATCTCTATCCAAGCTTACCAAACTTAACTAATTAACCAAAATCTGTTGTAAGCCGAGAAGAAAAAAGAGGAATTGGTGTATCTATGAATAATGAAATTTTTATATAGGCATACAATATAAGGGTTTAGTTGGAGAAGAAGTACAAGTAAATCTTGGTGAACAAGACTTTTTATAATCGACATCACAATATATTCTTAACACTTCCCCTTGATGTCTATTATGAACATAGATGCTGCCTCTCGTTAACTAATTATTTTGTTACATTTTTCTCTATCCAAGCTTACCAAACTTAACTAATTAACCAAAATCATATATTTTATTGGATTGTTCTCTAACTAAACTTACCAAAATTCTAATTATTTTAAACGAATTATTTTTTAATTAAGGTTTTCCGTAAATTAAAAAAATTATTTAAAATGTTACTAGGAACTTTAAATGTTATGTATTCATGTATATTATTATTTTATTTCACGTACAAAATATAAATTATAAATGGTTTTGTTAAAAATATATAAATTTCTTCTAAAAATACATGTTAAATAATTTGATGATGAATATAATTCACACATATGAATTATAAGAATACAACAAATACTTTTTAATTTAATATTTTCTCCTAAAATGAACATAGAAGTCAAATTTCTTTGGCATATAAATCTTAAAGATATATCTATCTATCTTATTAAAACATAAATGCATTTTATTCTGGAAAGATATATTTATTAGTATTCATAAATATAATAATTAGTGTCTTAATTTATAAATAAATACATAAAAATGGTTACTATAGTTAAAAATATTAATTGACGAATATGTTATATAACATATCATTTTGATTGGTTTTATATCCAACCGCAATATGAGTAATCAACAAATTATAGACAATTAAAAATCAGCATTCTGTCATAATATTATATATCATAAATCGAGAAAACATCCATATTGACACATATTTATGCAACCATTACATTAATTTCATAAGTCTATTCTATCAAAAAATTATCAGTGTGGGTGCATGAGTCAAATTCCAGTATCTAATCTATTAAATTAGAGTCCTATGACTTTTTTTATTTGTGATTTTTTTTATTTGGATCATCCATTAGAAAGTTTATCAATATATATATATATATAAATTAATTATAATATATTTTAATATCTTAATCAAAAGTAATTAAATAACTTTTTTAAAAAAATTCTAACAATACCATTTTAGAATCTTTTTAAATTTTATTTTTGTAACTAATTAATATAAATTCTAATTATCACTAGAATATAATTATAAATTAACATTAATTCAGTTTTTATTTTAAAAGAAACTTTTAAAACATATAAAATATTTAATTATATTTTACTGAAAATTACAATTCAAAGTAAATTTTTTTAAAAAGAGTTTGTTAGAATTATTTTAAATATTTATTTATATTTTAAATAAAAATATATCTAAGAATTAAATTTGAGTCATATTTTGGTTTTCATGTGTTATATTTTAATTTTGCACTATCAAACATATGTTCATCTAAATCATTTAGATTTGAAGATATAACATATTTATTTATACATTTATTTATCATAAACATGTTTAACAAATCTAAATAAAATTAGTCATTAAATCCGAGACTAGCCCACAATGTATTTCAAAAATAAAATCACATCTGCATAATAAAAAATTCACATATCTTACATTCTTTAATGTCTATAATTTTTCAAAAAACTAATCAATTATAAATTGAATCATATATATTAAATCTTTTTTTAACATATCATATATTCACTAATATATTCAATTAAAAAGCATATAAACACATTCAAAATAGATGATAAAATTAATTTTTAAAAGATCTCAAACCATATAAAATTGGATGGAAAATTAAGATTAAGGTTAGTAGGTTAAAGTGACACATTTAATGTTAGAGTTGTTGTAGATTTTTCGCTGTCACTTCATATATAAATACTTATATTAGGTATTCAGAGCTCTGAATTCTTCTAGAAGGTAGAAACAAAAACTTAAACAAACTATAAAGCAAAATAAATGTTTAACTATAAAATGAGACTTAACCGCATATGGCCGGATTTTATTCTAGTATACTATTAAAACATATGCATTTTTATTTTTTCCTTGAAAAACTCAATTTTACTTAAAATACCTCTATTTTTTCAAGAGAATTTTAATTGTCATTAATGACACTAGGTCGCCGTCATATACTAAGCACGGATTAAACATTATATACAAGCTTCCTTTATTTTTACGGTTTATTTTAGGCAGTTCATTATAATTTGGAGCCACTAAACCAAACAGTGAAACAGTAAATAAATGAATATAGATTCGGTTTTGCTAGTATTCTATTACTGAATTTAACATTGCTTTTTTTTTTTGTGTGTTTTCATTATGTGTTTTTGAGTGTTTTAATTTAACCAATCTTGCAACAAAATTTATGGTGGGTTATAGTAAAATATTGTTCATAATATCGGGGCAAGTAATAACTTTCATGCATTGTTTACAAAATTAATTAACAAAAATCAGACATGTTAATATAATTTTCTTTTCCTTCACCTTTATATATGTTTCTGTTAGTGATTGTTATCATGATGATCTTTTTTTAATGTTTTATAATTGTCTAAAATTTGATGTAGGGCTTCCCATATATAGAGAAATGTAAAAAAATCAATGTAAAATATTTTAGATTACCACAATTTTTCAAAAAGTTATATTCCTTTTGTTTGTGTTTACATTGCATAATGCGTATTTTTCCAACATTTAGTTGAACCTCCAACGCTTTTATTTTTGAAATTTTAATGTATAAACACTAAATTTATTGAAATATTATCCATTAAATATGTTTTGTAAGTGGGTCGACATAGCAGTTGATAGTAGGGTGAACTGGCCAATTGACTATAATAAGGAGATTAATTGGTGAAATAACCATGTATAAAAGTAGGGGAAAGATCTGATAGGTTCGTTTACAATTGGACAATATGCTCCTTACATGTGAGTGAAAGTGGTTACACGCGCCTGAAACATCTTTTCACACATATTGTTTCCATTATGTATTTGGTTATATAGTATAAAAATTGATATTATAGATTTGTAAATGTTTCAGCACTGGGTGGGATAGAAAAATTGTAGAAGATATATCATTGTTGAGTATTGGACATATTGCAACAGGGCATACTATACTTCAAATTGTTGGATAGAATAATATAAACAAAGTGAAGTATACAAAGAAAACCCAATGAGGTAGACATGGTACTACACATTACTAACATAAATAACTTTGGTGATAGGTAGAGAGTTTAGCTGAGGATGCTTTGGGAGAGCACGCAATTTAATTTCTCGATATTATGATTTTCTGCTACACTGGAAGCGTAGGAGATAGAGTATAAATAGGAATGGGATAATGAGAGAGAGAGAGAGAGAGAGAGAGAGAGAGAGAGAGAGAGAGAGAGAGAGAGAGAGAGAGAGAGAGAGAGAGAGAGAGAGAGAGAGAGAGAGAGAGGGAGATAGGGAGGGAGAGAGAGAGGGAGAGAGGGAGAGAGGGAGACAGACAGAGAGAGGGAGACAGAGAGAGGGAGACAGAGAGAGAGAGAGAGAGACGATGGAACCAATGACGGCGGTGATGATGCCAATATTACAAGTGAAAGAACAACAAAAATAATACATAAGAGAAGGAGATATTGTTAGTCCTACAAAACCCGGAGGAAGAGAAGGAGACCGGTGGTGGTGCCAATATTACTAGTGGGAGAACAACACAAATAATAATATACTTAAGAAGAGGGGATGTTGTTGTTCGTAGGAAGAGGAGGATGTCAATGTCGGCGGTGATGTCGATATTACAAGTAGCATAACAACAAATATAATACATAATAAGAAGAGATGTTGTTGTTTGTAGAGGATACTTTAACATTCTATACAATGACCATAAAATAGAATAGTATATTGCAGCCTTTGAAATACACAAGTTTTGATCGGAGATGTATTGTTCTAAGGGATACAAAACTTTCAAATTAGACAAGTAAAAAAAAAGGAGGAGAGAGAAAAAGTAACACATATTATATTATTGTGAAATCATATATCTATTCTATGTTTTCCTAATAATAATATTAATAGTACATATTTATATTCTTTTACTGTGAAGTTTATTTCTATTTTATATTTCCATAATAAAAAAGAATAGTACACGAGATTGTAACTGTTCATCATCGTCTCTATTTTCGCAGACATCGACGAGCAAAATTTTCAGTCCCTCAAAAAGTGCTTGTAACTTTACTCAAATTATACAAACTCAATCTTATTAAGAATAATCATTATAAACCATTTTGGTTTAACCAATCATTTTTTCTTTTATTTGATTAAATCTCATTCTTGCACATCACACTTCTGCTTTTTATTCGTCCATTCTAGTAATTGCATCAAATGAAAGTAGATAAGTGTCTATGAAAAAGGATATTTTTGTCTACTTTATCAATAATATATAATGTATCATAGCTATTAATTTACTATAGTTAGTTTGTGAATTTTATTTTATTTTTATGGTTATATTAGCAAATTTCCTTGATAGTAATATACGTTTGGACCCAAAAAAAGAGAAGTTTGGACTCAAACTATGCATGAGTGTATTTTGGGTATATTTTCCTTAAGTGGGAATATATATTGGAGTTGCTCGAATGATTTGAGTGATATATGAATGTAGTATTAGCATGTATTTCTTGTTTTTTGGGTGTATTAATAAATTGAGATATTTCATACAAAATTTTATTTCTTTGATTTTTTCTTGTTTTTATGTATAATTGAACTTGACGTTTTTTTTTATTTTTCGATCTTTTTTTTGACAGTTTTATTTCGATTTTTTGTTTTACTAACGATTAATTAGATAATATTTGTATAGGATATAAAATGATAGAGTTAGTATCATATCTTCATGTCTTAAAAGAAGATCATGCCTAATTTTTGTGTGACTTTATAATGTCCACATAGATGATGCGGACAATTATTGTAAATCTTAATGTGTTCACTGAAGATTTTTTTGTTATTATAGTATTTTAATTATAAAATTATATAATTTTATTAAAAAATTAATACTTTTAAGCCATAAAAATAATTTTTATTAATGAATAAAACCGGCATGAAAAAAAAGTACCCAACAAATAGACAATTAACAACCCTCATGCTATAAAATTTAGATGAGATTTTATTTATTTTTCAATACATATACTAATAATCTACTAACAATGATAGAGGGCTTTAATTCTGCATGGAATCAAATAGAATTATGTTCAATTAAAAAAAATGTTCAAAAGACATAACTAAATCTTTCCTAGTTAATTTTTTTTCCAAGTTTTAACATCTTTATTCTTTATCTGTGAGATCTCTTATACCCACGTGGTGTTCAATGAAATTCTTGTACCAATAAGCTGATTGCTTTGGTGTTCTTTTGAGAGTTTTATAATCCACGTGGAATACCCCAAATCGAAGCTTATATCCGTACAACCACTCAAAATTATCTAATAATGACCATGCAAAATAGCCCTTCACGTTTGCTCCATCCCTACAAAAGAGTTTACAATTAACTTAGAAATAATAAGAATTGATAATATTTATATTCAGTATATATGTAATAAATTAAGTTCTCGTGAGAAAGTCTGAATTGGTTTAAGGACTGACTGACTATAGTTAGGTACCTCATTTCTGCCTTCAAAGCATCCAAATAACCACTCAAGTAGCGTACCCTTTTTGTATCATTTAAAAGTTCTTTTACCGTTTTCTCTGGTTTTTGTAACTCTCCGAGGCCTGAAAAACATGATGGTAATTGCTTAAAAGAAATTTTAACAAAACATGAATATAAATCTTGATGTATTGTACCGTTTTCAGTGATGAACATTGGTATGTTGGGGTATCTATCTGTTAGATAATTTAACATCTTCCGGAATCCTTCAGGATCAATGTTCAACCAGCTTACGTCGGTCTATTAAGCAAAAAAAAAATGAAGCATTTGAAAACTAGTGTTATAAGCACTATATTGACTTGGGAGTCTAATAATTATTTATGCAAGTATAAATACAAATTTACTTACAACTTCTCCAATTGAAACATTGCCTTTTTGGATTAATTTCAGTGCAAATCCTTCACTTCTAGAGGCTCCCTCTCCAAAGTTACAAGCAGAGATCAAACAGTCTTGGATGAAGTAACTTGTATAGTGATTAATACCCAAAAAATCTGATTTATATCTTTTAAGGTAGTTCATTTCGTTTCTGGAAAATTGCGGTAAAGCTGATCCAAGTAGATTCACCATTTCTTCAGGATATTTCCCATATACAACGGGATCGAGGATCCTGTAAGTTTATTGCACATTATATAAGGAAACATGAGTATGTAAATAATACATATTTATTATATGATTTTTTTGTCATCTAATCACACAACATACCAGTTCGAATAAAATGACTGAGCTCTCTCTGCTGCATTTTTATCTGCAATGGAATCCCTTATAGGTTCAAACCATGATGTTTGTACCACAATGCCGATGCTTCCCTTTTGTTCTTTCTACAAGCACATCATATTTCTATTTTTACAATACATGCAAAATAGCTAATTATGCATATTGGAGCATTTTGTTACCTTATATTTGGTTTGGTATATTTGAACCGCCTTTGCGTGTGCAAGGATTGTGTTATGCGCAGCTATAAAAGGTTCAGTTTCTGAATTCCCTTGACTACAATTTCCAAACGGCATGGAGCACCGGTTTGGTGGGAATATTCCCTTTAGATAGCTTAAGATTATTTGTTGATTTGGTTCGTTAATCGTGATCCAATGCTTAACTCGATCTCCAAAATGTTTGAAACATATATCAGCTAAGTACCCAAATTCTTTCCTAGTAAAAATATTTGAAGAATTAGTTTTATGTATTGTCTAATCGATTAGATACTTTATTCACTCACCGCATCTCAGGGCTTAACCAGCTTTTAAACCGGTTTTCCAGTTCTTGAGGATAGTCGAAATGGTTCAACGTCACAAATGGCGTAATCCCTAGAAAATTTTACATGAAAAATCAATTCTATAGAATTATAGTCACTTTATTTCAAAATATATGATATTTAGGTTAAAAAACACAACAATTATATTCTTCAAAAATATACTAATTCAATCAATTTGTAAAATATAATTAGTCAATTTTTTAATAAAGTTAAAAAGTTATGAAATATAGTTAGTGAAACAGTTTTAAAATTAAGGTTAACACAAAATATCAAAATAATTTTTATATTAAGAACAAACAAAAAATTCAAAAGAACTTATGTTTTGAATAAAAATAATAGATTATATTTGATTTATTAATAATAATAAATAGAGATTAAAATAAAATATGGTAACTATTACCATTTCGAATGAGAGCGTCGATCAACCTGTTGTAATGCTTTATGCCCAAATGGTTTATGCCTCCAAGTCTCCCTTCTGTATTTCCAAATGCAAATGTTTGTTTCTTATTAATTAAGATAACAAGCTTTATATAATACCAAACAAAAAGATAAACATTTATATCTTTTTTTTTCCACATGTGACTCGTGATTCAGTTGACCAGCTCACTGCCTTGCTAAATGAGGCTCAATGAATAATTCGTTCTATTTTTGTGCAAAAAGAACAATTAATTTTATTTGAGTTCTATTTTTCCTCCAATATGGTTATCACCTATATTATATCATGGAAGTCGGAAATAACATTTCTACCAGTTTTTTTCTTTAATTAAGGAATGTTGGACCAAAATTATCTTCCTCTTTTGTTATAAATGTAGATATTTCTAACCAAATAAAATTGCCTTACTGACATCTCGTATATGAATGATCGGTCGACGGTAAACAAATAACTTTAACTTGAGTTTAATTATAAAACAAGGATTTAGAAAGTAAATACTTACTAGGTAAGACTCTGGACCAAGAAACTGAAAATCTGTAACTGTTGACACCAAGATATTTCATTGATTGGATATCCTCCTGTAAGTATAAAAATTGAATAATTAACACTAAATTTTGATATATATATATACATTTGTTCTCCAAATTTTTTTCACTATATATATATATATATTGTTCTCCCATTATTATAAGAAAGTTAATTAACCATGAATCGATTATATTGATCAACAGCTATATCTCCATTGCCCGCATCCAATATTTCCCCTGCATTTTACCACTTAATATTGTCAAAGGAAGAAACATGGGTTAGTTTCTTTTTTTTTCCTCTTCTAAAAATGTAGTTTAGTTTCTACTTTCTTCAAATGCAAAACGAATCCAAATAAATACATGCATACCAGGGTTTTCATGGCTAAAGACATCCCAATTATTCAAACCTTTTCCATCGGTTAAATACGCACCTTCATACTGTATACATACAGAGGAAAACATCACAAAAGGACAAAATCAACAGAATAAAAAGAATTTTTAAAATTGGAATTATGAAAAGAAGAAAAGGGAATTACCTGATAAGCAGAAGATGATGTGCCAAAGAGGAAATCAGAAGGAAATGGAGTTTGATCATCTGAAGAATTTTGTTGAAGACACAAACTGTAATGAGGAAACAAGAAGCTTTGTAATAAAAATAGAGTTACGAAGTTGGCAGAACTTTTCATTTCTTTCTCTTGTGTTTTGTTATCTTATGCGATTTGTTGTAGTGTACGCTTATCTATATTGTCGATATTTATATGGAAATTATAGAATATCCTGGCTGCATGATTGATTTGGTATAGTCTTATATAAAATATATAAAAAGTCTCCACTTCTACCTACTGAATATATTCGAAACTATTACCTTTATTATAAGTGATACACTACAATCGAATAATTTCTATTAAAAATTATAGTGGTTGTTGTAATACTTTGGAATCAAATTCAGATTACCGTTTCTACACTTTGTTTCTATAAAATCAATATCAAAATAAGACAACCGAATGATTTAAAAAAAGTTAAAATAATTTAAAAAGTAAAATAGAGGTGATTTGGTTTCATATCAAAATAGAGCTAAGCCTATTGCGATGGATCATATATGAAACCAACAAGAGCCATATGACAATTCAAGGAACAAATCAAAATAAGTCTAGAACTTGAATAACATAAAAAGATCGATCAACTTTCATGGGGCCATCTAAGCTTATGTTTGGACTAGATAAAGATGATAAAGATTAGTGAACAATTTCGATTAGTTCACAACATGCACTAACATATATTTTCGCTGGTTGGGATAAGTTGCCCATTCACGTTATTTTTAGCAACCTAGAGAACTTTTGTGAATATATTAGATCTAGAACCATGCATTAACTGATTAGTTTAATGCAAGCCTTAGGTGCAATAATGAATGAAGGAAATCGAAATACAAAACCTTTTTTGTATTCAACTCATAGATCCCGATTCCTAGCGCTCTATACCTAACTAGTCGACTACTTAGTTATGAGCAGAGAAAACATATAGACATATGATGAAGATAAAATGGTGACCGATTGAAAAATAATAACAAGAGGGTTCAAAATCTTCTCAAGAGTAACAAGATCCTTCTCTATTTCAATCTTACAAATCGCTAGTCTCCCTCTCAAGTTTGTGTAAAACTAACATAAAACTGAGGTAGTTTAGAAATAATAATAATAAAAGATATATTGCAGGCATGCTAGCGGCTCCAGGGAAAATGAGGATCCCTAGGTAATCGAGATAATTGATAACTTCCTTAAAAATCTGGTTTGAGGGAGCGGCCACTTCTTTCGTAAATCTAGGTGCTCCGCAGGAAAATCTCCAAATGCACTCTCATATTCCTGTTTTTCTCCAAGTGTCCACATTCTATCCAAAGCTAACTCCAGACCTATAACGACTGAGAAAGACTAAAAGACTCGATAAAGACTCGAAAACACTTTATAAAACATTGTTAAAATGTGTCAAAATAGGACACATCAATTCCACCAATTGAAGATCCTTGTTTTTCCTCAAACAAAGTCATAACCTAAAGAATGAAAGAAATGTTTGAAAAAACGGAAACTCTAAAATTTTCAGCAACCATAGTTCAATCAAAAATAGCATGCCCACATAAGCAATGAAACAAGAACAACACTTTCTTACCAAAAACCCACTAACTTCTTTCCAAACCTGCTCTATACTTGTTATCTTAAACCTGCAAAAGTCACACTCCAGACAACAACTCCTTATATTCAATTAAGAGTAGCGTGGTCTTCTCATAAGATGCATCATTCAGTGTAGACGACTCCATGTAAGAAACATGATAGTTTTAGGGTGGAGATAGAAGGGTTTCAGGATTACCATTTTGATATAAAGGATGCTGGATATCGCTCAAAATTGCAAGAGACGATAGACCCATTGATGTCTATAACCTTTACTCGTTAGGCTTCTCAATTGTCAATCTCAATTTCCACTTTTCTTTGTCATCCTACTAGAGACATGGTTGTTTCATTGCTTCTTCTCCTTCTCCATCATCTTATTTTTTTTCTTTACATGATAATGTGATGAAGAAAGAGGTAATACTCATTTTTTTTCTGATTCTCTACCTTCTTTTTTGTTGACAGGTTTTGGATTAGTCGCTCTGTTTTTGACAACTTGCTCTTTTTTCTCATCAATTTCTTTGCAGAAAGAACGAGTGAGAGGCCGCGTCGACCCTTTCCTCTCTGACCCTTTTACACATATTTGCACATCCCCTAGACATTATTTGCAAAGTGATTTCACACACTTTGCTTATGTGTCTTTTTTACAATCATTTTTTACTAAAAAAATATTACATGACATAATAGAAATAATGACATGGCTTATGGCTAAATGTGAATGGATAATTATATTTAATGTTGATTTATTTTTATAGTAAACTTTTTATAATATGGTAATAACTCATACATCATTAAAGTAAATTTATTCAATTGTGATATTAAATAATATAATAATAAAAATAAGACAATATTTTACAAATTTTGAAATATTATTTTATTTAATTTTTTTATAATTATACTTAAACTTTCTTGAGATTAAGATTTATTTTTTATGCTTTGTTTTGCTTTTTATAGCTACTAACCTTTTATTCTAGTTTTTGTTTTTTAGTAATGACTGCAAGCTACTTTGATTGGCCACAAGAAGAGGAAGACACATTTGAAGATCACATTGAAGATGATGAGCCATATGTGGAGCCACCTTTTGATGAAAGTGTACTCACACCAGAACAAAGTGTGAAGGTAGATCAACTTTGCAAAGAGAGCCCAATGTTGACAATGAGTGACATGGCAGCGATGCTAAGGTTGAATCTTATGCAACATCGGGCAACACTAGAAGGAAGAGAGCTCACAGGCATGGAGATAAGGATTGCTCATCAGCTTAAAGAGGTATTTTATTGGGTTCCACCAACCGAACTAGAAGGTATATGCGATTCTGATTTTGAACTTCATTATTTTGAGGAAAGTTGTTTGACTTGTGTTGAAGATATTGCCTCTCATTTGAATTCTCATGTGCTCATCAATGAATGTCTTGATCTAATATGTGAGACTCAAAAATTAGATGACTTGAGAGTAGAAAAAATTGTTAGAGATCATCTTGAAGTCTGTTTTGACAAGAACTATCATTGTGCTTCAATTGATTTCGAAACTCAATTTTTGATGTTTGATGAACCGAGACCTCTACTTGAACTAGCTGATTTAGGGGATGAAATTGATGTGGATAGGCTCTTGCTTGAGATTTAAAACCCCTATGTCGAAAACAAACATGAGAATGTGAATGTCGTGTTTTATTTGATTAATGGAGATAAGGTAGACTACTTTGTGAAGACCTGGTTTGATCCAGTAGTTGACTTTGTGTTTCCACCAAATTCATTTGATTCTCATGTCCCTCTGAACCTCAAAGAGCATTTCACAATCTATGCTACATTTTTAGTGAAGCTCTTTGATGAAAAATCTGTCTATTTTCTATGGACAGTAGTATGCTTCTTTGTGCACTTTGTTTCTTGTTCTTGCAGGAGAAGGACCAAAGGTGCATTGGCTCAACCTTTTGATACTTATGACTAGAAATCACACCAAGTCAAGCTAGAGACTTAAAACAAGCGCGCTTGGGAGGCATTCCCATGTTTATCCTTTGTATATATTTCTATTTATCTCTTATCTTGTTTTAGTGTGTTTGAATAAGTTTAGGGACAAGTCTGGGGGAGTTTAAAATCTTTTCAAGATGTCATGTCAAAATTGCCAAAGTCACAACAAAGCTTCCCTCCTCATTCCCTCTCTCATCAAGCTAACTCCAAATAAGTGCATCTCCACCCTTGTAAATACTTAGTTCTTGCATATTTTCTCTCTTTTGTTCTCTCTTTCAAGTTTACTCTCACACAAGGGACTGTGTGAAGTAAGTTTTGGGGAGAGTCTACCATCTCACATTGTGTTTTGTTTTGTTTACTTGTCAGGAGTCTCATGCATTACATTGTACATACTTATTTGCATAGAAAAACCTAAAAATTTAAAAATTTTCGAAAAACACCAAAACAAGCATTTAGATTCATATTTTGTTTCATTTGCATCTTTAAGATTGAGTTTAGAAGCATTTAGGTTGCATTAATATGCATAAGGAGCTGTATTTTAATTGTCTTGAAAAGAACACATGTTTAGAACTCAACATGATACCCTAGCTAAACATATCAAGTAGCATAAACATATTTTTAAAAGCTTTTATGCTTCGAGCCTTGAAGACTCTACTTGAAACTTATTGTGAGCTTGATATTGACTTGTTCTTGAAAACAACTCCAAACTACTTGAGGCATAATGAACTTAATTTCTCTTGCACATTGGCACTTGCATACTTAGTCATGGATCTCATTCACATTTGGGTTATCTTATTCCACTCATTAGCCTATTGTTAACCCAAATGGCACCCCATACCCATGAACCCTTACCATTCTTTGAAACCACCACTGATTTGCTTGTGTGAGGCCTCTTATTGATAGCTTGTCATGTGCAAAATCTTGAGAGTATTGGGAGCGACATAGGTTTGTTCTCATCTTTTGCTAGCATTAGGACCTCACTTAAGCTAGCATTTAGGATTGTGGTTGGGTTTGTGTGCTTTTGAGTTTAAGATTTTGGGTTTGGGAAAAGAGAAAAATTAAAAGAATGAACAAAGAGAGTGCTATACGAAGAGAAATCCCTAGGGACAAAAAAAATAAGAAAAGAAAATCTCTAGATGTGTCAAATAGAACCCCCAAAAGAAAAAAAAAGAGTGGAGAAAGATAAAAAAACAAAAAAAGAGCTAGAGCTAAATGCTATTAAAGATGAAAAGTCCCTAGTTGGTTAAGTCAAAGAAAAAGAAAAGAGTGTTCATTGGGTTAGTGATGAGATGAGTGTTATCTTTGGGTTTTGCGATGAGGAAGAAGAATGGTAGAACTTGGAGTCATCTAGGGAAAGGGTAGTTTGATGGGAATCAATCTATGTATGCATGAATTGCTCATTATCTTAGATAAATTTTGCATAATGATCAAGCTCTTATTTTTGAGTGATTACCTCTTAAAAAAGATGTATTTGAAACTTTCTCTTCTTTCACATTAGACAATTTTCACACACCAAACCAAATGATTGAGATCAAGTTCCCATTTGCAAGAATTCACCTTATTTGCTTGTTAATAAATGTGAGAGTTGGTTGAAAGACTTGTTGATTGATGAGTGAATGACTTGTGTAAAGATATTGGAGTTTAGATAGGCCTTGAGAAGCTAGAGTGTAATAGGAAAGATTGTTCATGCTACTTGCTATGTTTCTTTTAGGATGTCATCTTGAATGCTAGAAAGTGTTTATTTTAGTCATAAGCTCCCATTTTTAAACATTTCTTCATCTTATTATTGAAAGTTTACTTGTGGACAATTAAAGAGTAAGTTTGGGGGAGTTGATATTCATAGATTTTGATAAGTTTTAGATTCATATTTTAAGTTTTTATGATCATTATAGGTTGCATTTAGGTCATTATATTGCATTTGCATACATAATTACATTTGCAGGGTTAGGAATGCACAATTGGAAGTTTAAGGCGAAAATCAAGGGTTAAAGTGCACATTATGGAAGTCTCGGGTTAAATATGATGTTAACAAGAGACGAGGGACTAAGGTTGGAAATTTGGTATATTCGCCTGGGCTAAATTGTACAATTGAAACTTTGGGGTTGATACGCGAGGAAGTTTCTGAACATTTGATAGTTTTGGGATCAAAGCGTAATTAGCCAAAAGCATGAGGATCAGAAATGCAAAAAGAGATAAATCCACCATTGCTGCTCCTCGAGCTTTCACCTGCGACTGAAGCTCCGTCGATTGCGACGACGGAGGAGCACGGGCTCGACCCAGAACACGATGGTGAATCTCATTCTCCCTCTTAAGCTTCAATTCGGTCTTGGACATGTCTTGAACTCCTATCAAGTTCCTCATCTCAGTAAACTTGATTCGCGCCAAAGCTTTAGTTAAAATATCCGCCTTTTGTTCAACTCCCGGAACGTGTTGTACTTCGACTAGCTCCCTGTCGATGCATTCTCGTATGAAATGATAACGCTTATGAATATGCTTGCTCTTACCATGAAATACCGGATTCTTGGTGAGTGCAATTGCAGACATGTTATCAATCTTTATGAGAACTTGTGATGTGTCAAAGCCTGTAATCTCGCTTAACAGATCACGTAACCATATTGCTTGTCGTGCTGCTTCCGTTGCTGCCATAAACTCGGCTTCACACGTAGACAATGCAACTGTGTCTTGCTTCTGTGAACACCACGTGATAGGTGATGATCCATAGTAGAACATATGACCAGTAGTGCTTCTTCCATCGTCTTGGTTGATGTTATGACTACTATCACTGTATCCAGTGATTTCTTTTGATCCTCCACGCTTAAAATTCAAACCATATGCGACAGTTCCCTTGAGATATCGTAGTATCTGCTTCATTACTTCGCCATGTGATTTGCGAGGGCTCTGCATATACCTGCTTGTGACTCCAACAGAGAAAGCTAAATCTGGACGAGTGTGTAACAAGTACCTTAAACATCCGACATTCCTTCTATAGCTCGTAGGATCTATCTCTGTTTCTTCTGTAGCTTTTGAGACTTTCAGTCCAAACTCCTTAGGTATCTGAGTCGGATTGCACTTCTCTAAACCTGCTTCGCTTAGAATTTTCCTTGCATAGCCTTCTTGTGTAACCTCAATTCCTGTTTCTCCTTGAAACACTTCAATACCAAGATAATAAGTGAGTTTTCCGAGGTCTGACATCTCAAACTTAGATGACATTCCTTTCTTGAAATCACTTATGGCTTTGAGACTATTGCCAGTGACGAACAGATCGTCGACGTAAATAGCAACGATGAGAAGTGTTCCTTTCTCTTCCTTGCGATACACGGCTGATTCTTTTGCACATCTGAAACATCTTGGCTCGTTGTTGATCAACAAGAGTAGAATCTCACATTCCACTGAAACTTGAAGTATGTAGTCATTAAGATAATCAGGGCGTTTTATTGTTCTGTCTGATCGTCTTAATTGAGGTTGAACATATTCAACTTCTTCAGTTTCTACTCCCTCTTGATCTTGTTCTTGTTCAAGCTTGGAATGAGGTTGAACAGAGTCAGACGTATTTGTGTCTTCATCAAACACGTTTTGAGGATTTCCAGCATTGTATGGTCCATGACCTTCATCAATAACGTCTCCCCACGTCATTTGAAACATACCTGGATTGCCTCCATCATCTCCCTTCCAGTTCCAACTAGTTTTCTCATTGAAAACTACATCTCGACTTACAACGATTCTTCTAGTTGAGGGATTATACAACCTATATGCCTTGGATCCTGGATCGATTCCAAGATGCACTAATGGTTGTGATCTATCGTCTAGTTTCTTGAGGTTTGCTGCTTCAACCTTCGAGTAAGCTAGACAACCGAAAACCTTCAAGTGTTCAAGGTTCGGTTTCTTCTTTCTAAGACATTCGTATGGAGTCATGTTAACAAGGGCTTTTGTAGGGACCCTGTTAATCACGTATGTTGCATGACACATTGCCTCTCCCCATAAGTAGTTTGGTACTTTCATCGCCTTGAGAGTGCTTCTTGTCATCTCCATCGACGTCCTATTTCTCCTTTCCACGACGCCGTTCTGCTGCGGTGTGTAAGGAGCTGTGAGATGCCTCCTAATCCCACTTTTGTCACAGTACTCTTGGAACTCTTTTGAGGTGAATTCACCTCCTCTATCAGTTCTCAGAGTAATGATCTCTTCTCCAAGATCCTTCTCTATCAGACTCTTAAACGTCTTGAACATACCAAACGCATCACTTTTTTCTTTCATCAAGATCGTCCACATGTATCTTGAGAAGTCATCAATGATGATAAATATGTATCTGTTATGAGCGATGGTTGGTGGTGTTATCGGACCACATAAGTCTGCATGAAGAAGCTCGAGTGGTTTGGATGCTCGGTACATGGTAGCCTTTGGAAACGCTTGACGTGTTTGTTTGCCGACAAGACACGATTCACACATCTTCTTCTCTTCTCTGATCTCTGGTAGGCCGTAGACCATCTTCTGGTTGGACATAGCTTTCAACGTCTTGAAGTTTATATGTCCCAACCTTGCGTGCCACTTCCAAGTTTCATCTTCAGTTCTTGTGTGTAAACATACCGGTTTTCCAATCCTCAGACCAATCTTGTAAAGTCTGTTGGACGACCGTATGACTTTCACCAAGAGTCTTCCACTTGGATCATGTAGAGTCAAGTAATCTTGTCTCATTCTGACATCGCAACCAGCTTCCGTAGCTTGTCCCAAACTCAAAATATTGCTCTTAAGCTCGGGGATGTAGTAGATATCTGTGACGAGTTGTTGTCGTCCGCTTTGCTTTGAAATAAAATTGATCCTTTCCCTCCTATTTCAATGCATGATCCATCTCCGAACTTAACTTTACCTTTTATATTTTGGTTGAGCTCCGAGAAATATTGCTTGTTTCCGGTCATATGATTGCTTGCTCCATTGTCGAGGTACCATATTCCATCTTCATCCTTAGGGTTCACGTAATTCTTTGGAATGATATTCTCTTCATTCAAGAATACAATTTCGTGCATATAGAGGGCTGGATCAGCTTCTTCTGTTTCTGTTTTATTTGCCTCTTCTAACTTTTGTAATCTTTCTGGACATGTTGAAGCCCAATGTCCAGGTTTATCACAACGAAAGCAAATTAGAGGTGGTTTTTCTTTCTTATCTTTCGATTGGAGAGAGTGATTTGTAGAACGTTCTTGTGAGTTGTATCTTCCTCTACCACATCCTTTGTATCCTCTGCCTCCTCTACCACGACCTCTATATCCTCTACCTCCTGTAGAACTATGTTGTTCTGAGCTTGCAAGTAACAACTTTCCTTGCGGTTCTCCATAGTTCTCCTCCTCTCTTATACGTTCCTCATAGGCCTTGAGTCTTCCTATGATTTCTTTGAATCCTGTCATCTTCAGATCGAGTACTTGCTCGAGAGAGGCAATAATATGGATGTATTTGCTTCTAGGTAGACTGTTGAGAAACTTCTTAACGAGCTTGCTTTCTTCGATGGTTTCTCCTAGGGATGCAGCCTTTGCCGCTAATTCTGATAACTTTCCAGAAAAGTTATCTATTGTGTCTGAAGAATTCATCTTAATTCTTTCAAACTCTGACATAAGGGTTTGTAGTCGTGCCTCCTTGACACGCTCAGCCCCTTGATATCGCTTGCTTATCGCTTCCCATATCTTTAACGGTGAGTCTTGTTCGCCAACTTGCAGTATAAGATTCTCCGGAATGGACTGGAATAGCAACGCTGTTGCGATATCGTTCTTGTTAGATTCATCTGTTCCAGGTTGGACAGCTTCCCAAACCTTATGAATCCGTAACAGAACTTTCATCCTCATTGACCATACGGTGTAATTTGTTGAGGTAAGCATAGGACACTGGATCGAGATCGTTTTGTCAAACTCCTTTTGACGTGTGGTTTTTGTAAGATCTCCCATAGCTCGGTTTTCTTACTAACGAACGATCGATCAAAACCTTGTGCTCTGATACCAAATAAAAGGAACAGAAACGTGTTTGTGTTTAACCACGAAACTCAGCTTGAACACAACACGAACTTGTATAAAGAATATCTCTCTTTATTATGTTTAGAAAATAACTCAAAACTAAACACTTCAAACTATTGTGTTCTCTTCTTCTTCTTATCATTGACACAACTCATCAATGATATATATAGTGCTAGATAACTCCTATTTCCTATAGTATTAGATAACTCCTAAATCTATAAGGAATGCACTAAACATTATTTCCTAAACTAACTTGTTATAGGAAACTTAGACTCCAAGCTATTGAGGCTTATCTCCAACACTCATGACGCGTACCGGAGATTGCCGCAGTGGAGATGATGTCCAGAGTTGCAGAGGCGGATCGAAGAGCACAGCCACGGTGGGGCTTAGCACGGAACTGAGACGGCCTAGAGGAGAGATCTTGTGGTCGAGCAAACCGGTGGAGACGGAGGAGCTGGCATCGTCTTTTGACGCCGTCGAGGAAGCGCGGTGGCTTGGAGTGACGATTACGACGCAGATGAAGAAGAACCAATGCGGAGGTGAGACTACGAGCAAGACAAGGCGCGTGAAGCTTGACGAAGAAGAAGAACCAGAGCTCGGATCCTAAAGCATGTAGCGACTTTACGGTGGCACGTCGCTAGGCGCAAGACCGGGAGCTATAGCGACCAACCATAGCGGGATGTCGTGGTCGCTACACGAAAAGACAAGCAAAATTACGTCTGGAATCGCAGCGTTTGGTGTTTGCGGTCAAAAAGTTGCGTTTGGAGATCAGCGTTTGGCATTTAATTTAAAGACCTATAAATATAATTAGACTCCAAAAACCTTAGGGATCTCATTTTTTCTCTCCAAGAACTTTTTCTAAAATCGTTAAAGCTTAAACCTTTTTATCATTTAAAGAAGTGTTTCATTTTGAATCCTTGATTCTTATATAGTTTTAAAGTTTCAAATGGAATTTATTGAGTAGCGAACTTGTGATTCATGGGTTAAGTAGATTAGGGTGATTAGGTGGATCTTTAGGATGTTTCTTGCTTGATTAACATTTTTCTATGCTTATTAGGTGTTCTTAATGCTAGACTAGCCTTAATCAAGTTAATTTAGAGCTTAAGTAATTTCATGCCCGAAAGGTGTTAGATGAAATGCATGTGGTAAAACTCACTAATCAATGTTGCACATCTGCGATCGATCGACGTCCAAATCGCAGACAGCCGATTTCAAGCACAAGTTAGAGACAAGACACAAGATTACCCTTTGACGAGTTTTGACCTAGATTTTAGGTTTTTATATTTATACTTTATGTATTACCAAAAGAGGAGAGTGTGGTGTGCCAGTGGCAGATTGTGTGCACCAGCATTCATTATAGTTTTAGGATTTATTTAGGGAAAAAGAGTCATAACTCCTTACGGAGATTTGTATTGGAACCCCAGTATTTTATCTATGTATTATATTCAGACTATTATTCTTACTTTAATTATGTCTGAGTTGTTATCAACTAGATTTAGGGTTGAATGATAGCAAACATGAATTAGCACGAAAGTAGGATTGCTAGGTTAAGTTAATATCCATCAATTAAGTTGTGCTTAATGTTTGCATTCAAAAGTAGCTAACTAAGATCTCAAAAATAGGATATGGACGACTACGATAGTAGGTTATGTGCCAGAATAAACTCTATTGAACTAGGTTGTTAGGCGCATGCGAGAGATGGTCTAATTAGCTTGTTGAACATATCAAATCTCGTTCACACTTCCTTCTGATTTCACTGTCGATCGACATCAGGCCTTAGCCGTCGATCGATGGTCTTTCTTTTTGCTCGCATACGTGAGTTGCTCTAAAATATTTACATATTCGTGCTTCTTATTCCCTATAATTCATTGAGTTTGAAACCCTAGATCTAGCATATTTACATTTGCATCTAGTTAGTCTATTATCATATTTCCATATTTACACTATTAGCATATTTCCATATTGCATCTATACCTTCTAATAAGGAATATTTCATTAAACTGATTACTTGTTACTAATATATATAATTACCTAGCTTAGTCTTTAGAAATAAGAAATCTATTGTGTGCCATTGTTCTCTGTGGATTCGATCTCTAAGTACTACACACGATCTCTTTTGGCAAGAGTATTATTTTGTGTGTTAGGATTAAGGGTTAATTTGATAGTTAATTATTTAGGATATTTATACCCTGCTAGAACAATAAAAACACACCCATGTCAAATTTAGCGCCATTGCCGGGGAACATTGATCGCCATTAGAGTTAATTTCTAGGAGTTAGTCTAGGTTCGTTTTTTACTTTCAAAGTTAATTAATTTTTTTCCAACGTACGATCCGCAAAGAAAGATGACAAGCATCGATCGACAACATCTACTCAGCGTCGACCAACACTTCTTTACGGACGGCATCGACTGACACTGATCCCTTAGCATCGATCAAGAGAATCTCACCCAAATCGATCAACGACAACAGACGAGTTCAGATGGTTGCGCCTATAGTGGTGGTTCAGAATGAGAATGGAGACTTGCATGACCTCAACGGTCATCTGCGTAATGCAGCAGGTCCAAAGATAGACGATCAGGGGGCTGTAATACATGATACAGAAGCAGAAGCAGAGGCAGAAGATGCAATAGCTCAACCTGAAGCTAAAGCCCAAGATGCTAGAGGCATGGAGATTTCAAGGCCAATCAGAAGACCATGGATCGAATTTATGTTTGACAAAGTACTGTAGGGACAGAAGAAGATGACTGTGGGAAGATATATTTCATGTACCTCCACCTAAACACAAAGATCGAAGATCTCGACACCCGTGTTGGGGAGATGGAGAATCAGGTGACTGAAACAAGTGAAGCCCTTAAGATATATGAGGCTGTGGTTAGGGAGAAGGAAGAGTTTGGACATGAACATCACGTCAATGTTGTGACTGATGATGATTTTTTGGTAGAAGTCAAGAAAAAAAGGTCACAAGAGGAAGGTCCTTCTAGGAAATTTGAGTTTGTTAGGCAGTTTGTATAGGAATCGATCGACACAAGATACTGAGAATTGATCGACGGTCCCTGTGGAGATGGCAAAATCGATTGACTGTCCCTGTTAGGATTAAGTGTTAATTTGATAGTTAATTATTTAGGATATTTATAACCTGCTAGAACAATAAAAAAAAATGTCAAATTTGGCGCCGTTGACAAGGAATATTGATCGCCAATAGATTTAATTTCGAGGAGCTAGCCTAGGTTTGTTTTTACTCTCAAAGTTACTAATTTTTTTTCTTTCTTTTTCAGGTGCATGCAAAAGAGTACCAGGAGCAATAAAGGACAAGAATTACTATTCTCAGACCCACAGAAACTTGAATGTACGATCCGCAAAGAAAGACGACAAGCATCGATCGACATCATCTACTCAGCGTCGACCGACACTTCTTTGCTGACGCATCGACCGACATCAGAACTCTAGCATCAACCGACATTGATCACTCAGCATCGATCGACAACATTTCACCCACATCGATCGACGACAACAAACGAGTTCAGATGGTTACTTTTATAGTAGTGGTTCAGAATGATAATGGAGACATGCATGACCTTAACGGTCATCTGCGTAATGCAGCAGGTCAAAAGATAGAAGATCAGGAGGCTGTAATCCCTGATACAGAAGCAGATGAAGAAGCAAACGATGCAATAGCTCAACCTGAAGCTAAAGCCCAAGCTGCTAGAGACATGGAGATTTAAAGGCCAATCAGAAGACCATGGATCGGATTGATGTTTGACAAAGTACTAGAGGGGGATCAGAAAATGACTGTGGGAAGATAGATTTCATGTACCTCCACCTAAACACAAAGATCGAAGATCTCGACACCCGTGTGGGGGATCTGGAGAATCAGGTGACTCAGACAAGTGAAGCCCTTAAGAGATATGAGGCTATGGTTAGGGAGAAGGAAGAATCTGGACATGAATATCACATCAATCCTGTGATGGATGATGATTTTTTGGTAGAAGTCAAGAAAGAAAGGCCACAAGAGGAAGGATTCCTTCTAGGAAATTCGAGTTCGTTAGGAAGTTCGCACATGAATTGTTGGTGTCAAAATCGGTTACGTCGGAAACAATGTCGGAAACCTACCGGGAAAATGTGTTCTTGCTTAAACTGACTCAGAAAAAGGGAAACGACAAAATTTGAGGTCAAATTTTAACTGACCACAAAGGAGTGGTCTGCGCAAATGAGCCATCGGAAACAGTTTGTCCAAAGACCTCGGGTAAACGTATCCCCAAACGACAATATGACGAAACGACTAGAAGACTCGATCATCTAACTCCTCGAACGGAGAAGATGGCCAGACAAGACGTCTAGCTTGTCGAATGGGCAAATCAAGTCACATGGGTTGACCAACTCCCCCGTACGCCTAGTTGGATGGCACGACACGACCAACTCGCTCGTACGGCGAGTTGGACGAAACAGACAAACCAACTTGCCAGTTTGGCGAGTTGGACTGTCCAACTCGCCATGTGAGCAAGTTGGATCGCACAGACCAACGAACTCGCCCGTACGACACGAACAACTCGCCCGTACGGCGAGTTGGACGGCACAGACCAACCAACTCGCACGTATGGCGAGTTGGACGGCACAGACAAACCAACTCGCCCGTACGGCGAGTTGGATGGAACAGACCAACCAACTCGCCCGTACGGCGAGTTGGACTGTCCAACTCACCATACGGGCAAGTTGGATGGCACGACACGACCAACTCGCCCGTACGGCAAGTTGACAAGGACAATTCACCATTCGGACGAGTTGGACGGCACAAACCAACCAACTCGCCCGTACGACGAGTTGGACGGGACCGACCAACCAACTTGCCCGTATGGCGAGTTGGACGGAACAGACCAACCAACTGGCCCGTACGGCGAGTTGGACTGTCCAACTCAGCATTCGGACGAGTTGGATGGCACGACACGACTAACTTGCCCATACGACGATTTGGACGGCACAAACAAACAAACTCGCCCGCACGACAAGTTGGATGGCATGACACGACCAACTTGCCCGTACGGCGAGTTGGACAAGGCCAACTTGCCATACGAGCGAGTTGGACGGCCCGTAGGGTTTACCCTGCATTCCTAATTAACCGGAAATTGATAGTGCAAATTTTGGTTCCCACAGTTTGGCGCTAGAAGGAGGTGGGGGGGGGGTACAGATCAATCTAACTCTCAGACATCAACACTCAATCAAAACATGTCTGATCTCAGCAAACAACAGCCTCGTGACAACAACGTTGTCGACGAAAACGTTGAAAACACTCTAGCGACGAACGTCACTGCGGTCAACGCCGACGCAAACACCACAGTGGTCGAGGAGGTGAAGAAGATGTTCTCGACTTTTGATAAGAAGTCGGCAGAACAGGATAAGGTCATGAATTCCCTTTCTAAACAGGATGAAACCCTCACAGCGAGGAACAAGTCCATCTTTCCACGGGAAACAACCCAAATCCGCGGAAGAAGACTCGACTTTGCAACACTTTTGGACCCGTCCGACAACACGCAAGGAAAATCATCTTGACAAAACCCTGACGAAGTGACCCCCTTGGCAACACGGAAAAAAACGGGAGACCTTCCTCCTATCGAGGAAGATAAAGAAGGAGGAGAAGTCGAACGCGTCGACGTGGAATCTAGCAGTCAGTTTGTACCTACAGATGAAGATGCAGACATACATCCGCTCCGCACAAGGAGTCGAGCATCTTGGGATGAATCCCAACCTATGAACGAAGAAGAAGAAGCTATCTTCTGGAAAGAACAGGAAGAACTGTCCGAGGAGAAAACTCGGAGCATTCGCAGCAAACGCCGACAAGTCAGAAATCTGCTAGCAAGAGTTCTAAAATCCGCGATCTCCGCGATGATCTCATGAAAACGATGGCCGAAGTCAGGGAGGTGAAGTCCCAAAGTTACCACGCTACTAGCACCGTACCAGAGATTGATCTAGTGCTCGAAGAAGCTCGTAAAACACCCTTTACTACTCGTATCACCGAAACTATGGTTTCGGATCTTGGGAAGGTCAAAGTGACGCCATACAATGGAACTACTGATCCTAAGGCACACCTACAGGCTTTTCAGGTCGCGATGGGTAGAGCCAGGATCAGAGAAAACAAGAGAGACGCTGGTAAATGCAGCCTCTTCGTAGAAAATCTCCGCGTAGAAGCGCTAGAATGGTTCTCTCGCCTTAGGCGAAACTCCACGGAAGCTTCCGCCATCTCACCTCAGAATTCCTCAAACAATACTCGATGTTCATAGATCGATAAACCTCCGACGTGGACCTCTGGAGCTTTTCCCAGGAAGAGTACGAAACTCTCCGCGACTTCATAAAACGGTTCAAAACTTTCATGGCTAAAGTCAGTGGAATAAGCGACAAAGTCGCGATAGACTCACTTCGAAAAACGATCTGGTTCAAGTCAAAGTTCAGGAAGTGGATACCTTTGGAAAAGTCGCATATAATCTAAGACGCGGTTCACAAAGCCACAGATTAAATTATCACCGAAGAAGAGTCGAGGGTCTTGTCCCAAAAATAGAAGCCAACAAAGAATGCGTTGAAGGATCCGGGGTCGGATTACTCTAACTCATGGCCACAAAACACTTGATCGAAACAATGTCTGGAAATACGAAAGACAATACATCAGCTTGCAACAATGCTGGTAAAACAACTCCAGCAGTGACTGCTCTCGCCGCCGATGCTTATGCAAACGCTGCAGTGCTTGAGAAAATCGAAAACCTAGTCGCGACTCTTCGCCACAGGCGGGGCACCAAAACAAGCTCGCGATTTCTATCACTAAACAGAAAGTGTAACGATAAAATCTATCATACCCCGTAAAGTTCATCTCATTACCGAGTTGGACTGGATGAGCACTCTTTTGGCTCACTTTTGCGTTCACCTTTGAGTCCCGATAAAAACGCTCTTTGTTTCGTCTCAATCAGAGTTTCCGTTGACATTTTACAATAAAAAAAAGTTGGATGCACACTGTCCAACTCACCCAATGGAGAGTTTGATTTAATCCCTCCAACTCGCCTCATGGCGAGGTTGGCAAGCCCTGATGAGCTTCTCCTTTTTGTTCTATTTAGAATCTTGATCGAAATGCTTTTTGTTTATCTCAATTGGAGTTTCCACTGAGATTTTACGACAAAAACAAGTAAGACTCGCCTAAATTCCTTGGCTTGCTCCTACTCGACCTCTTTGGCGTCCTACTCGCCCTCTTGGGCATCCTCCTCGCCCTATTGGTCACCCTACTCGCCCTTACCTCCATCTTAGCCTTCTCCTTTGAACCCCGATCAAAACATCCCTTGTTTCGTCTCAATAGGAGTTACCGTGGGAACTTCATGATAAAAATCGCACAACAGGTTCGAGCCTAAACGCAGCCAGGAAGAACTAATATTGTTACCATTCTTAAGAGGTGTATAGACACGAGAAGCGGAAGGGGAGATGAGCAAGCAAAACGGAGAAGAGATGAACCCAAACCTTCGAGAAAACTAAGTTATGGCCGGCTTGGAACTTTTTGAAATCAGACTTGGAATTATCATAGGAAGGTACTAAGAAATAAACGCTTTGGTGATTGCCATTAAACTTTAGGGAACTAAGATCTAGGAGAATAGTCTAGCGATCTAAATCTTTGGATTTTTCCTGTCTCGATCTATTTTTCTATGACTGCTTACGAAAATTTTGCAAACCGATCTGAACTCTCGGAAAACTGAGAAACGATCGCCACACACACTTAGCTCACTTCCAAAGGAAAGAAGGAACTAGAAACGCGAACATCATCTTAAAACCGTCTCGTTCCTAGCAATTTTCTTAGAACCGACGTATTCCTAGTCTCCAACCTGAAAGTCCCCAAGTCACAATCCTAGCGTCGTCTTTAAACCGACCTGGATTGTCGATCATCCCAATCTTCGGAAAAAAAAAACGTACAAAACCCTTCAAAATATCGGTTCAGCCGTTTTCTTTCGTAAAAAAAAGGAGGGAGTAGATACGTATACTATACGCATATACTCCCATACTTCAAAAAAAATTTGTCTCGACATCAACAAAACGCTTTTGATAAAGCAAACTCTCGCAGTAGTAGACAGAAAATCATTTAGGCCATGTGATGCCTCATAAAACCGATCGTCCATTACTTTCGTATAACTATGACATTTTATACGGAAAGAACCTACGAGAAAACAAGATCGTTGTCATGAAAAAACGACTTCGCAATGCGGAAAAAAGAATGAGGAAACACACATTCCTCATTCTCAAATATCACGAGTAATCTGCGAGAGACATTCTCAACTTACTTCTATGTCATTCACTTCTCGTAAAACTTACGCGAAACATCCTTTGTATAGCCACACCAAGTTATGCGAAGAAACTTTCGGAAACCAACATAGCAAGCTTTACGGAGAAGTGTTTTGGACAATTTGCGTATAGCTAAAACAAAGTCATATGAGTCATCTCTCAACGAAAAAAACTAAACTTTATCTCTTCACACTACGATGTTACAGATCTCACTCCTTAGACATGCCGCTCGCTGGATTTTGCATCCCATCTCCCTTGGTTGATTCCAAGCAGGGAATCATCTTGTATAGGTTCTTTATCGATCCTTTTAGGTTTTGTCTTCATCATACAAAAACAAAACAATTTTCGTACGACTATAGCACGGAAAAATCCGACTTGGCCCGTCGATCTCGACAAACGCTCTTTGCCCCTCAGCCAATTACTCCTTCCAATAAAAATCCGAACTGGAATACAATATCCTCTTTAGGACAGTTCTAAACTAGCATGACCTTAATGTTAACACGAACGTGCCGTAGTCTATCCGTGACCGGCAACGTCCTCGGCTATAACACATCCTTCAGACCGAGCCATAATGTTTGAGCAACCACTGCTAACCCAGTCAATTAGCGGCAAAACGACAATCCACGATTAGTTTAAAAATGCCAAGTGCAAATAACTATCGTATAACCGAGAATCAGAAATTATACGAAAAATTCTTAAGATCAAAACTGAGTTGTAACCACCGTACAGTTAACAGAAAACATAAACTTGTCGACAACCGACCAGGTTCAATATGTTATGCAGTTTACTCTAAACCCACAGTGTTTTACAAGTGAAAAGCGGCATATAAGGAAAAACTCGTAACAAAGCTCCTATAATTATACAAATCATCCTCCACTATACACAAAATAAATCTCGGGGGGGGGGGGGGGGGGGGGGGGACTCTTCACAAAGCACAGTGAGGGAAGTCACATATTCTCAGGGACAGATTTACGCGAACCATTGGTCCTAATTCCTCGGAAACAAACCGAAACGTTTCTCTTCCGTAAGGCTAAAACAAAAACCTTGCGAAACCACACATCTTCAAGTCCGCAAACATTTCAAGCACGAAATGAGGCATACGAAAGAAAAACTCAACCTTCGACACAGCGAGACGTCCCTAACGCTCGGAGAACTGTTTTTCGTCTAAACTTTCTAAAATGGAATGCTAACCTTAAAACCAGTCCGTCCGTGACTACAAAATATACACAAATTCTTAAACACGTATCCTTCGCGAATGTTCAAAAAAGATTATATCTACAAATCTGTTTGTTGCAGTCACAACAAACTCTTAACGTCCTAAACAGACTAAGCCATCTCGTAGAGATAGCTCTCGAAAACCCGACACAAGGGTAATAGAGCTATAAAAGAAATCTGAAATTTTGGTCAGCACTTTCGGGAGACTTAAAAATTGTCCTCGAAGAGATGCTCGATTCCTACCATACAAGTCACATAAGCCGAGAACATATCGCGGACTTTGAAGCGGGATGGAATCAGGTCAAAAGCGATATGGAAAACGTAAGCCGAAGTAGTCATCGCACCCCCTAAACCTTGATTAGACCTAGGTCTTACCATAAACCCAACACACTGGTCTCTAACGTCTAAAGGCATGATATCAAAAAGATACGAGATCCTGAAACCATGTCTCTTCGTCCATATCTAAGCGCTCAGGAAACTTTGAAAAACTTCTAAAACATCTCGAACGAGCAACGAATAGGATGATCCACAAAAGAGTTGGGAACGAGACGACAACTCGTATCCCTCCCTCTATACTTAACAAAAATCGGAATCCACTTAAATTCATTTTCAAGAAAAAGCCTAGTTTGTTCAATAAAAAAAATAAAATCGCAAAGCGGTCGGGATCCAAAGCCACACGCTGTCAGTCCCGAAAACATAAGTACAGCCACACTCGGCCAAAATAAACAGCCTACAAGGCTGGTCTTGAGGCCGAAAAAGGTCCAATATACAATGCCGTTGGCAGTAACATGCCTGATAATGTCTACACGACACACAACTAAACCATAAGGGTCTCACTGGAAAACAAGAAGTAAGAACCTGAACTCCGGAACGAACTAGGAAAGGCTTGATCCCTGTTACAAGGGTAGGTAGGCAGCCTTCACAAGGCGCAGCCCCAATCCTACTGCATTCCGCTCTTAGAGGAATAAGTAGACCACTTTCAACGGACCTTTTCAAACATTGATTCAGCCTAACTTACCAAACCTGCCAAAACCGCTCTCTAGAACCTTGCGATTCTAACGAGTTAGGGGGCTAACTGTTGTTGTCAAAATCGGTTACGATGGAATCAATATCAGAAGCCTACCGGGAAAATGCGTTCTTGCTGAAAATGACTCGGAAAAAGGGAAACAGCAATAATTAAGGTCAAACCTTGACTGACCACAAAGGAGCGGTCTGCCCAAATCAAGCCACATGGGTCGACCAAATCGCCCGTACAGCGAGTTAGACTGTCTAACTCCCCATACGGGCGAGTTGGATGGCATGACACGACCAACTCGCCCGTACGGCGCCATACGGCGAGTTGGATGGCACAGACCAACCAACTCGCCCGTATGGCGAGTTGGACGGCACAGTCCAACCAACTCTCCCATACAGCGAGTTGGACTGTCCAACTCGCTATACAGGTGAGTTGGATGGCATGACATGACCAACTCGCCCGTACAGCGAGTTAGACAAGCCCAACACGCCATATGGGCGAGTTGGACGGCATGAACCAACCAACTCGCCGTACGGGTGAGTTGGTTGACACGACACTACCAATTCGCCCATACGGCGAGTTTGACAAGGAAAACTCGCCGAACGGGCGAGTTAGATGGCACGAGCAATTTGACTTGCTCGTTTGGCAAGTTGGATCAAATAAATCCAGTTTCACCTGGTCCTCGTTAAATTCCCTCTTTCGATAATTGATCGAATTTATCCTTGTTCCCTATCGATCAGGATTGACATTGGAACTTTACCGAAAGAACTCGTTTTGTCGAGAAAGGATCGAGTCAATTGTATGAGACGATAACGGTTAACTAAACACCTAGAGTCACACGCCCATACAAAAGATCCTAACTCTCAAATCGAATGAGACGATAACAGTTAAATAAACACCTAGAGTCACACGCCCCATACGAAAGATCCTAACTTTCAGACAATGTCATCTTAGCAATGCTAATTCGATAAAAATCGTAGAAATGCCTAAGTCAGAAAATGGCCCAACGAGGTCTAAAGCTCGTCTAAAGGCCCACTCGTGATTTTATCCGTAATAAAGCTCAAACTTTGTGATGGTTTATCTTTTATTTCGCAGGAAGGGATAAATGTTAAGATTGAAGGATAAATGTTAAGTTTCCGAGGATAATCATGAAGATCGAGGAAAAAAGGATTATTTTCGCGAAGCGATAAATTCGACCAAGGGCAGAAGGGGTAAGAGAAAACCGCCTCTAGAGGATTATATAAGGACTTCAAGGGTTATGATGCTGTGTACACACAGAAATATCCACTCAGAGTAAACATAACTTAGCACTTAGAGCATTTAGGCAACTTTCCGTTTTTGTTATGCGAGCTGCGACTCAACTAGGGTTTTGCAGTCTTAGGTTATTAGAACTAGGGATCTCACGGACAGCTCTCATTGCCTAGGCTCTTATCTTGTTGTAAACGCTCATACGCAAATTCGGAATAAAACATCTATTTTCTCTCTTTTCGATTCTTACTTTATTTTCAATATTTACTTCCTATTCTGATTGATTGGCGTGTGGTTTAGCAGATATCCGGGACCTCTGGAAAACTAGTGTTGACCCTGCGTTCCTAATTCAACGGAAATCGAAAGTGCAAATTTTGGTTCCTACAGGAATCAATCGAAACAAGATACTGAGAATCAATCGACGGTGCCTGTGGAGATGGCATAATCGATCGACAGTCCCTGTTAGGATTAATGGTTACTTTGATAGTTAATTGTTTAGGCTATTTATACACTGCTAGAACAATAAAAACACACCCATGTCAAATTTGGCGCCGTTGTCGGGGAACATTGATCGCCATTATATTTAATTTCTAGGAGTTAGTCTAGGTTTGTTTTTACTTTCAAATATACTAAATTTTTTTGTTTTTTGTTTTTTCCAGGTGCCAGCAAAAGAGTACCAGGAGCAATAAAGGACAAAAATTACTATTCTCAGACGCACAAAAACTTGAATGTACGATCCACAAAGAAAGACGACAAGCATCGGTCGACAACATCTACTCAGCTTCGACCAACTCTTCTTTTCGGACAGCATCGACCGACATCAGAACTCTAGCATCAACCGACATTGATCGCTCAACATCGATCAACAGAATCTCACCCGCAGTGATCGACGACAGCAGACGAGTTTAGATGGTTGCGCCTATAGTAGTGGTTCAGAATGAGAATGGAAACTTGCATGACCTCAACGGTCATCTGTGTAAAGCAGCAGGTCAAAAGATTGAAAATCAGGGGGCTGTAGTCCCTGATACAGAAGCAGACGATGCAATAGCTCAACCTGAAGCTAAAGCCCAAGCTGCTAGAGGCATGGTGATTTCAAGGCCAATTAGAAGACCATGGATACGAATTTATCTTTGACAAAGTATTGGAGGGACGACATAAGATTATTGTGGGAAGATAGATTTCCTGTACCGCCACATAAACACAAAGATCGAAGATCTTGACACCGTGTGGGGGAGCTGGAGAATCAGGTGATTCAGACATGTGAAGCCCTTAAGAGATATGAGGCTATGGTTAGGGAGAAGGAAGAGTCTGGATAGGAACATCACGTCAATGCTTTGATTGATGATGATTTTTTGGTTGTATTCAAGAAAGAAAGCCCACAAGATGAAGGGTTCCATCTAGGAAATTAAAGTTGATCACACAGGAATCGATCGACACAAGATACTGAGAATCGATCGACACAAGATACTGAGAATCGATCGACAGTCCCTGTGGAGATGGCAGAATCGGGAAAATCATCCTAGGAAAAAGCCGAGGATCATTCTGAAGAAGAAAAGTTATCCTTGGATGTTTTTGATGCCATGTCTGATCAAAAGCCACGAGTTTCCCAATGCCCTATGCGACACCGGATTGTCAGTGAGCATTATGCCAAAGTCTACGGCAGAGGAGCTGAACCTGAAAGTGGAACCCTCCAACGATTCTTTCAAATTATAGACTGCTCGAGAGTGAACTCATGAGGGATGGTAAAAGATGTTCCAGTGCAGATCAACAATGCCCTAGTTACAGTAGACTTCAATGTGATGGATATCAGGATAGATTGGAACTCTTCGCTACTACTTGGGAGAGCATTCATGGCTAATGTGGTAGCTATATGCGATATGAAGTTAAACATGTTGTATCTGTCTCTAATTGATCAAAATATATTTTATGAGCCCGTTAACAATAATAGCAAAGATACTCTGATTGAATTGTGTAATGATGCAGAGCTTGTGGCCACATGCTTCTGCGATTACTAGTTCCATGAGGAGTCGGCCGAAGGAACATTGATCGACACCCACCCTTTATCTTCGAATGACACTCACCCTTCAGAACCGATCAACACCTACCATGCAGATCTCGATTATAACCCATCCTACCTCAAGAATGATAAAGATTACAAAGAAGAAGAGATGATCGAATACCGAGGGGTTGCTATGGAAGAGGCTGGTGTTTTTCATGTTTCCCATCAACTCGGGGAATTTACATCGATCGACGGTAACCACTCACCATCGATCGATACTGTTCATAATTCAGAGACCAAACTAGATCTGCAGAACGCGAAAGAGAATATGGTTACCTAGAACCAGACTAGTTCAGTATTATGAGAGACCCAGATGGTCACGCGAGAGCTATGGATGGCAGAATTCTACACATCATGAAGAAAGATGTGGCAGATATACTTTTTGGCCACCAGTCTGATTATCGAGCATCGATCGACGGTCACCATACACCATCGATCGACAGCCATCAGGCTTCCCAAGGATGCACTGAGGCTTACAAAGAATACTATTCGAATTACAAGGAGGAAGAACTGATTGAGTCTCACAGCCTGGCACTGGAATAAACTGGCTGGGTAATGAACACAAAAGTGGATAATCAAGCATCGATCGATGGTATCACTCGGCCATTGAACGACATCAAACGAAAACCAGAACAATTACTTGGAGCAGAAGATACCGAAGATGGTTATCTCAGACCAAATGAGTTTAGAATTTTCAGAGATACAAAAGGACGTGCACGAGATCTTTATGAGAGAATTCTAAATCTACCTTTGGAGGATCTAGCATATGCCCTTTTAATGGCTACTGGATCAGGAAATTTATTTGGACAACAACAACAACCATTGATCGACGCACATGTACTGGCATCGATCGAAATCAAGGAGCAGAAACACGAGCCGATCCACAATCAAACATCGATCGATGACAACAAGCATACGTCGATCGATATAACCATTCCTGGAGTCCATAAGTTCTGTACATCTAACCCCTTTAGTTCAGAAAATCAAGGATCAATCGGTTGGATAAACACCCTATTGATTGAGGGTAATGTGGAGTATGGAATGAGAGCTTATGATGTTGATGGCAAGAGAATTTTCTATTGGGAAAAGAAAAATGAGTATGGCATCTACAAAGATGAGAATGGTAATGCATGAGCTATATACGAAAGAGTGTGGGAACCAAAATTCGCACTGTCAAATTCCGTTGAATTAGGAACGCAGGGTAAACAGTAGTTTCCCAGAGGTCCCGGATATCGGCTAAACCACACGCCAATCAATCAGAATATGAAGTAAATATTCAAAATAAAGTAAGAATCGAAAATATAGCAAATAGATGTCTTATTCCGAATTTGCGTATGATCGTTTTCAACAGGATATGAGCCTAGTATGAGAGCTGTCGGCAAGATCCCTAGTTCTAATAACCTAAGACTGCAAAACCCTAGTTGAGTCGCAGCTCGAATAACAAAAACGGAAAGTTGGCTAAATGCTCTAAGTGCTAAGCTATGTTTGCTCTGAGTGGAGATTTTCGTGTGTAATCTGCATCATCACTCTTTAAGTCCTTATATACTCCTCTAGAGGCAGTTTGCTCTTTCCCCTTCTGCCCTTCGTCGAACTTATCGCTTTGCGGAAATATTCCTTTTTACCTCGGTCTTCATGATTATCTTCGGAAACTTAACATTTATCTTTTGATCTTTAAATTTATCCCTACCTGCAAAATAAAAGATAAACCGTCACAAAGTTTGGGCTTGATTTCAGATAAAATTGCGAGTGGGCCTTTAGCCGAGCCTTAGACCTCGTTTGGCCGTTTTCTGACTTAGGCGTTTCTACGATTTTATCGAAAGAGCATTGCTAAGACAACTTTTTCTGACAGTTAGGATCTTTCGTATGGGGCGTGTGACTCTTGGTGTTTAGTTGACCATTGTCGTCTCATATGTTGGACCCGATCCTTTGTGGAGAAAATAAGTTCTTTCGGTAAAGTTCCAATGTCAATCCCGATCTAGATGGAACAAAGATAATTTTGATCAAGTATCGAAAGAGGGAGTTTAACGAGGAAGAGGTGAAACTGGATTGATTTGATCCGACTTGCCGAACGAGCGAGTCGAATTGCTCGTGCCATTTAACTCGCCCGTTTGGCGAGTTGGACAGTTTAACTCACCGTACGGGCAAGTTGGTTGGTCTGTGCCATCCAACTCGCCCGTATGGCAAGTTGGACAGTCCACCTCGCCGTACGGGTGAGTTAGTTTGTCCATTTTGTCCAACTCGCCGTACGGGCGAGTTGGTTTGTCCATTCTGTCCAACTCGCCGTACGGGCGAGTTGGTTGGTCCGTGCCATCAAACTTGCCATACAAGCGAGTTGGTCATGTCGTGCCATCCAACTCGCCCGTATGATGATTTGGGCAGTCCAACTCACCGTACGGGCGAGTTGGTTGGTCCGTTTTATCCAACTCACCGTACGGGTGAGTTGGTCGACCCATGTGGCGTGATTTTCCCATTTGACAAGATGGATGTCTTTCCCGGCCATCTTTCCGTTTGAGGAGTTAGGTGATCGAGTCTTCTAGTCGTTTCGTCATATTTCCTTTCGGGGATACGTTTACCCAAGGTCTTTTGACAAACTCTTCCTGATGGCTCATTTGCGCAGACCGCTTCTTTGTGGTCAGTCAAGGTTTGACCTCAATTTTTGCCGTTTCCTTTTTTCCGAGTCAGTTTCAGCAAGAATGCATTTTCCTGGTAGGCTTCCGACGTTGATTCCGTTGTAACCGATTTTGACCCAAACAGTTAGCCCCCTAGCTCGTTAGAATCACAAGGTTCTAGCAAGCGGTTTTGGCAGGTTTGGTAAGTTAGGCGGAATCAATGTTTGGAAAGGTCCGTTGAAAGTTGTCTACTGGTTTTTCTAAGAGGGGAATGCAGTAGGATTGGGGCTGCGCGTTGTGAAGGCTTCCTACATAACCTTGTACCATGGATCAAGCCTTTCCTAGTTCGTTCCGGAGTTAAGGTTCTTACTTCCTGTTTTCCAGTGAGACCCTTATGGTTTAGTTGTGTGTCGTGTAGACATTATCAGGCATGTTGCTGCCAACGGCATTGTATATTGGACCTTTCGGCCTCGAGACCAGCCTTGTAGGCTTTTGGCCGAGTGTGGCTGTACTTACGTTTTCGGGACTGATAGCGTGTGGCTTTGGAGCCCGACCGCTTTGTGATTTTTTTTAATGAATAAACTAGGCTTTTTTTAATGAATAAACTGGGAACATATTGAACTTGGTCGATTTTTGACAAGTTTATATTTTCTGCTAACTGTACGGTGGATACGACTAAGTTTAGATATTAAGAATTTGTCGTATGATGTCCGATTCTGGGTTATACAATAGTTATTTTCACTTGGCGTTTTTAAACAAATCGTGGATTGTCATTTTGCCGCTAAGTGATTGGGTGAGCAGTGGTTGCTCAAACATTTTGGCTCGATCTGAAGGATGTGTTCAGTTGAATAGCCAAGGACGTTGCCGGTCACGGATAGACTACCGCACGTTCGTGTTAACATTAAGGTCATGTTACTCCGAGATTTACGGGCCAAGTCGGAGTTTTCCGTGCTATATTCGTACGAAAGTTTTTTTGTTTTGGTATGATGAAGACAAAACCTAAAAGGCTCGATAAAGAACCTGTACGAGATGATTGCCTGCTCGGAATCAACCAAGGGAGATGGGGGGCAGAATCAAGCGAGCCGCATGGCTAAGGAGTGAGATCTGTAAGATCGTAGTGCGAAGAGATAAAGTTTAGTTTTTTTCGTTGAGAGACGAGTCATATGACTTTGTTTTTAGCTATAAAAAAATTTTCCAAACCACTTCTCCGTGAAACTTGCTATGTTCATTTCCGAAAGTTTCTTCGCATAAATTGGTGTGGCTATACGAAGGATGTTTCGCGTAAGTTTTACGAGAAGTGAATGGCATAGAAGTAAGTTGAAAATGTCTCTCTCAGATTACTTGTGATAACGAGGAATGTGTTTTCCTCATTCTCTTTTCCGCATTGCGAAGTCGTTTTTTCATGACACCCATCTTGTTTTCTCGTAGGTTCTTTCCGTATAAAATGTCATAGTTATACGAAAGTAATGGACGATCGGTTTTATGAGGCATCACATGGCCTAAATGATTTTCTGTCTACTACTACGAGAGTTTGCTTTTTCGAAAGCGTTTTCTTGATGTCGAGACAAATTTTTGTTTGAAGTATGGGAGTATACGAGTATAGTATAGGTACCTACTCCCTCTCTTTTTTTCTACGAAAGAAAACGGATGAACCGATATTTTGAAGGGTTGTGTACGTTTTTTTCCGAAGATTGGGATGATTGACAATCAAGGTCGGTATAAAGACGACGCTAGGATTGTGACTTGGGGACTTTCAGGTTGATGACTAATAATACGTCGGTTTTAAGAAAAATGCTTGGAACGAGACGGTTTTAAGAAGACGTTGGCATTTCTAGTTCCTTCTTTCCTTAGGAAGCGAGCTAAGTGTGTGTGTCGATCGTTTCTTAGTTTTCCGATAGTTTAGATCGGTTTGCAAAATTTGCGTAAGGAGTCGCAGAACAATAAATCGAGACAGGAAAAATCCTGAGATTTAGATCGCTAGACTATTCTCCTAGATCCTAAGTTCCCTAAAGTTTTATGGTGATCTACGAAGCATTTTTATTTCTTAGTACCTTCCTACGAAAATTCCAAGTCTAATTTCAAAAAGTTCCAAACCGGCCATACCTTAGTTTTCTCAAAGGTTTGGGTTCACCTCTTCTCCGTTTTTCTTGTTCATCTCCCCTTCCTCTTCTCGTGTCTGTACGCCCCTTAAGAATAGTAACAATATTAGTTATTCCTGGCCACGTTTAGGCTCGAACCTGTCTTGCGGTTTTTATCGTAAAGTTCTCATGGTAACTCCAATTGAGACGAAACAAGGGATGTTTCGATAGGGGTTCAAAGGAGAAGGCTAATATAGAGGTAAGGACGAGTACGGTACCCAATAAGGCGAGGAGGATTCCCAAGAGGGCGAGTAGGACGCCCAAGAGGTTGAGTAGGAGCAAGCCAAGGAATTTAGGCGAGTCTCACTTGTTTTTGTTGTAAAATCTCAATGGAAACTCCGATTAAGATGAAACGAAAAGCGTTTCGATCAAAATTCTAATGGGAACACAAAGGAGAAGCTCATCATGGCTTGCCAACCTCGCCATTAGGCGAGTTGGAGGGATTAAATAAAACTCGCCATCGGGGCGAGTTCGACAGTGTGCGTCCAACTTGTTTTGATCGTAAAATGTCAATGGAAACTCTGATTGAGACGAAACGAAAAGATTTTTGATTGGGACTCAAAGGAGAACCCAAAAGTGAGCCAAAAGAGTGCTCATCCAGTCCAACTCGCCCATTTGGCTAGTTGGATTGGTCCAACTCGGTAATGAGATGAACTTTACGGGGTTTGATAGATTTTATCGTTACCCTTTCTGTTTAGTTAGAGAAATCACGAGCTTGTTTGGGTTCCCCGCCTTTGGTGAAGAGGCTCTACTAGGTTTTCGATTTTCTCAAGCAATGCGACGTTTTCATAAGCATCGGCGACGGGAGCAGTCACTGCTGGAGTTGTTTTACCAGCGTTGTTGCGAGCTGCTGTATTGTCTTTCGTATTTCCAGAAATTGTTTCGATCAAGCGTTTTGTGGCCATGAGTCAGAGTAATCCGACCCTGGATCCTTCAACTCATTCTTTGTTGGTTTCTATTTTTGGGACAAGACCCTCGTCTCTTCTTCGGTGATAATGTAATCCGTGGATTTGTGAAGCGCGTCTTGGATTATATGCGGCTTTTCCAAAGGTATCCACTTCCTGAACTTTGACTTGAACCAGATCATTTTTCGAAGTGCGTCTATCGTGACTTTGTCGCTTATCCCGCTGAATTTAGCCATCACGATTTTGAACCGTTTTATGAAGTCTCTAAGAGTTTCGTCCTCTCCCTGGGACAAGATCCAGAGGTCCACGTCGGAGGTTTCTCGATCTATGAACATAGAGTATTGTTTGAGGAATTCTGATGCGAGCTGGCGGAAGCTTCCGGTGGAGTTTCGCCTGAGGCGAGAGAACCATTCTAGCGCTGCTACGCGGAGGTTTTCTACGAAGAGGCGGCATTTACCAGCGTCTCTCTCGTTTTCTCTGATCCTGGCTCTACCCATCGCGACCTGAAAAGCCTGTAGGTGTGCCTTAGGATCAGTAATTCCGTTGTATGGCGTCACTTTGACCTTCCCAGGATCTGAAACCTTAGTTTCAGTGATACGAGTATTAAAGGGTGTTTTACGAGCTTCTTCGAGCAGAAGATCGATCTCCGGTGCGGTTCAGGTAGCATGGTGGACTTGGGATCGCGGATTTCGGAACTCTTGCTAGCTGATTTCCGAATTTGTCGGCGTTTGCTGCGAATGCTCCGAGCTCCTCGGCCAGTTATTCCTGTTATTTCCAGAAGATAGCTTCTTCTTCTTCGTTCATAGGGTTGTCAAACTCGGAATCTTCCCGAGCTGCTCGACTCCTTGTGCGGCGCGGATGTATGTCTGCGTCTTCGTCTGTAGGTTCAGACTGATTGCTAGATTCCACATCGACGCGTTCGACTTCTAGAGGAAAGTCTCCCGGGTTTGTCCGTGTTAGCGCGAGGATCACTTCGTCAGGGTTTTGTCCAGACGATTTTCCTTGCGAGTTGTCGGACCGGTCCGAATTTTTTGCGAAGTCGAGTCTTCTTCCATGGATTTGGGTTATTTCCCGTGGAAAGATGGCCATTTTCCTCGCTGTGAGGGTTTAAACCTGTTTAGCGAGGGAATTCATGACCTTATCCTGTTATGCCGACTTCTTCTCAAAATTCGAGAACATCTTCTTCACCTCCTCGAACTCTGCGGTGTTTGCATCAGCGTTGACTGCAGTGGCGTTCGTTGCTGGAGTGTTTTCAATGTTTTTGTCGACGAAGTTATCGTCACGAGGGTGTTGGTTGTTGAGATATGACAAGTTTTGATTGAGCGTTGATGGCTGAGAGTTAGATTGATTTGTACCCCACCCCCCCTTATTCTAGCGCCAAACTGGGGGAACCGAAATTGGCACTGTTGATTTCCGTTGAATAATGAACGCAGGGTAAACCCTAGTTTCTCAGAGGTCCTAGATATCTGCTAAACCACACGCCAATCAATCAGAATATGAAGTAAATATTAAAAATAAAGTAAGAATCGAAAAGAGAGCAAATATATGTCTTATTCCGAATTTGCGTTTGAGCGTTTACAACAGGATATGAGCCTAGGCTATGAGAGATTTCGGCGAGATCCCTAGTTCTAATAACCTAAGACTGCAAAACCATAGTTGAGTCTCAGCTCGAATAACAAAAACGTAAAGTTGACTAAATGCTCTAATTGCTAAGTTATGTTTGCTCTAAGTGGAGATTTCCATGTGTACTCTTCATCATCACCCTTTAAGTCCTTATATAGTCCTCTAGAGGCGGCTTGTTTTTTCCCCTTCTGCCCTTGGTCGAATTTATCGCTTCATGGAAATATTCTTTTTTTCCTCGATCTTCATGATTATCTTCGGGTCGTTTTCTTACTTAGGCTTTTCTACGATTTTATCAAAAGAGAATTGCTAAGAAGACGTCTTCCGAGAGTTAGGATCTTTCGTATGGGGCGTTTGACTCTAGGTGTTTACTTAACCATTATCCTCTCATACGATCGACCTGATTCTTTCTCGAGAAGATGAGTTCTTACGGTAAAGTTCAAAAGTCAATCCCGATCGAGACGGAACAAAGGTAAGTTCGATCAAGTATCGAAAGAGGGAGTTTAACGAGGATGAGTTGAAACTGGATTGATTTGATCCTACTTGCCGAACGAGCGAGTCCAATTTCTCGTGCCATCTAACTCGCTCGTTCGGCGATTTGGTCGTGTCATGTCTACCCACTCGCCCGTTTGGGCAAGTTGGTCATGTCTTGTCTACTAACTCGCTGCACGGGCGAGTTGGTTGGTTCGTGCCATCCCACTCACCCGTATGGCGAGTTGGACAGTCCAACTCGTCGTACGAGCGAGTTGGTTGGACCGTGCCGTCTAACTCGCATGTATGGCGAGTTGGACAGTCTAACTCGCCGTACAGGTGAGTTGGTTGGTCTGTGCCGTCCAACTCGCCGTACGGGTGAGTTGGTCGTGTTGTGTCATCCAACTCGCCCGTATGGCGAGTTGGTTGGTCCGGGCCACCCAACACGCCCGTATTGTGAGTTGGACAGTCCAACTCACCGTATGGGCGAGTTCGTTGGTCCATTAAATCCAACTCGCCGTACGGGCAAGTTGGTTGGTCCGTGTCGTCCAACTCGCCGTACAGGCGAATTGGTCGTGTCTTCCCATCCAACTCGCCGTACGGCCGAGTTGGTAGACCCATGTGGCTTTATTTTGCCCATTCGACAAGCTGGACGTCTTGCCCGGCCATCTTCTCCGTTCGAGGAGTTGGATGATCGAGTCTTCTACTCGTTTCGTCATATTGCCGTTTGGGGATACGTTTACCCGAGGTCTTTGGACAGACTCTTCCTGATGGCTCATTTGCGCAGACCGCTCCTTTGTCGTCAGTGAAGGTTTGACTTCAATTTTTGCCATTTCCCTTTTTCCGAGTCAGTTTCAGCAAGAACGCATTTTCCTGGTAGGTTTCCGACGTTCATTCCGTCGTAACCGATTTGACCCCAACAGAGAGTTATGAATGTGCAAGAAGAAGATATCATTGGCAGTTCTATTAAGAGCTACTATGTTTGAGTACAGCTACATATGTTTCCTGAACATGCAGAAAATATTGGTATGTCCATGAAGAAGCAAGAAAAATACAGCAGAGAAGAGATTCACGATATCGTGAATGTGATCTACAAAGTGCATTAGATGATTTCGACAAGAGGCTTGATGTTGTCTACTATCCTATAGACAAGTTCCTCACCGGTTTGACTACACACATGGATGAGGTGAAGCAAGATATGGATAATGTTCAAAGACAGCGCATGATTGGAGCAAACCAAGTGCCATTGATCAACAGCAGCATCTTGCCATCGATCTATACTGAGTTCGACAGACAAAAGTTTGCAGCAGAAAAACGATTAGAAGAGAGGTTCAATGAGATTACTCTTTCTCAGAACCTGATGAAGGAAGGTATTTCTCATCAATTGAAGGATATGTCAGAGACTACAGCTGCCAGACTTAGAATGCTACAGCGTAGTATTGAGAATCTACAAAGGAGATTGTATTTAGTGGAGGTTACTAAGGAGATCATAAAGAATGAGAAAGCCAGAGGAGATGAGGCAATGAGAAACTTCGTTGGTACATGGTTTCATAAGAGCAAAGAAGATGTAGACACTTGTTTTCCAAGTGTTGATCCACTTCCATTCTAGTAACAAAGTTCAATATGTCGAGCTTAAGACTATAACGAAGCGCTGAGTGGGAGGCCACCAACTGTTTAGTAAGTTTTTATTTAGTTTTTACTTATACTACTACTTATTTTTGAATTTTATTTTATTTTAACAGACTATTTGAGTCCACCATTGATCGACACCATAGAGGCACCATCGGTCGACAATGGATCGCGACCATCGATCAACCAAACCCGCCTACCTTCGATCGACACTCTCTTAGAGAGAGAGGTATCGAGTTTTCTACTTAAGCTATTTACTTATGATTTGATTTTTCCTAACCAATCCAGGGTGGATTACACTAGGGAAAGTGTAACTTAAGTATGGGGAAGGTTCGCTGATGCTATTTTATTGTTTTTGAGTTTTATTTACTATCTATATGTAAGTTTTTCAAAAAAATATTATTGAGTCAAGAAGAGGACTATGATCAAGATTTATTATTGACTAACCACACTTTAGCACCATTCTTAGAAGGTTGCTTGCAGAGATTACTAGATATACCAAAGTGGATCATCCTGCCACTATATCACACTTGCTTAAGAAAGTTTGAAGGAACCGAAGCTGATTTCCAACACTAATCCTAACATTATTTGCTTTCTTTGGAATTTGGTATACACTGGATTGGATTCCTTCTACAAGTCTGGAAGGTAAAAGTATGTGTTCTTCTGATTCGCCTCTCTCTCCCCTTCAGACTAAAAAAGGAGTCGAGCAGGATTTGGTGACAACAACCATTAAAGCTTGATTAATATGATCCTATAAAGAGATAAAGGTCAAAAACAAGTGAACATGATCTGGTGGCTACAACCATTAGTGCTTGATTCATGGAAGCCTATCCAAATATCTCAGTCAATTAAAAAAAAGTGATACCCTCAAAAGAAGTCAGACATTGACTGAGAAGAAGTGAGAAGAAGTGAGAAGAGAGAGAGGAAATGGATCGGAAAAGACTATATGTGTGTTCAGATACTTGCAGAGGTAAAAGTCCATGTGTGCTTTGATCGATACTCCCAAGGTAAAGCCTTCACTTTTATTTTATGCAAGTAAATGAAATCAATAGAGGGGCGAGTCAAACTAGTATTTCCTAAGTTGTTGGTAGAATGAATTTGGTTGCTACAATAGGATAGGGTATATAAAGTTTCTCTGTGATTGACTTGATAAGATGTGGCTGCAATAAAGTAAGGTTACAGTTATACTTAGACATTATGTGAGTCTTCTCTTTTCAAATATTCTTTCACAGGCTTGTTTGCTTGAGGACAAGCAAAAGGTTAAGTCTGGGAGAGTTGATATCCCCTATTTTTACCAGTTTTAGGCCATGTTATAGGCTTAGTTTAGGGTTTATTATGTGTGTCTAGGCTATGCTTTAAGGTCTTTGCAAGTCCAGGTACATTTTGGAGATATGTGGAGATATTTGGAGCTTTTGGAGCATTTAGAAGAGAAGAAGTAGCTGATCATTTAGAGATTCGAAGTACAAAATTGCCATTGATCGGCGACACAACCTTGGCGTCGAACGATGTTACATGACCAAGGTTGATCGATGTTGCAAATCTGCTATCGATCGATGTCCAAATCGCAGACAGCCGATTTAAAGCCCAAGTTAGAGACAAGACACAAGATTACCCCTGGACGAGTTTTGACCTAGATCTTAGAGTTTTATATTTAAACTTTAAGTATTACACCAAAAGAGTAGATCGCGGTGTTCCAATGGCAGATTGTGTGCACCAGCATTCCATTATAGTTTTAGGATTTATTTCAGAGAGAAGATTCATAATTCTTTAGAGAGATTTGTATTGGAACCTCAATATTTTATCTATGCATTATATTCAAACTATTATTCTTACTTTAATTATGTCTGAATAGTTATCAACTATATTTAAGATTGAATGATAGCAAACATGGATTAACCCAATAGTATGATTGCTAGGTTAAGTTAATATCCATCAATTGAGTTGTGCTTAATGCTTGCATTATAGAGTAGCTAACTAGGATCCCGAAATTAGGACATTGACGACTACGAGAGTAGGTTCTGTGCCAAAATAGACTCTATTGAAGTAGGTTGTTATGCGCATGCGAGAGCTGGTCTAATTAGCTTGGTGAACATATCAAATCTCGTTCACACTTCCTTTTGATTTCACCGTCGATCGACATCAGGCCTTAGTCGTCGATCGATGGTCTTTCTTTTTGCTTGCATACGAAAGTTGGAGTTAAAAGGGTCATAATAGTTAATATTGGAGTTCTAGAATATTTACATATTCGTGTTTCTTATTCCATATGATTCATTGAGCTTGAAACCATATATCTAAAATATTTACATTTTCATCTAGTTAGTCTATTATCATATTTCCATATTTACACTATAAGCATATTTCCATACTGCATCTATATCTTCTAATAAGGAATATTTCAATAAATTGATTACTTGTTACCAATATATATTATTATCTAGCCTAGTCTTTAGAAATAAGAAATCTTCTAGGTGATTACCCGCGCGCATGCGCGGAATGAAGTTTTTATACTAATAATCGTTGAATATTAAATTTGATCGTTCAACGGTCATGTCATAAGTCCCCAAACGTAAAGTTATGAACCGTTAACATAAAGATGATGAGTAGGGTCATGTTTGCTGATATTTTTTTTTAAAACATATTTAATTTACATGAGCTTCAACGTTATCATCCGAATATTATAATTTACCATCTTACGTCGATATGAAGAGTTGTATTTTTGAAATGATGTGATTATATAACATTTGAGATTAGCTATTGCACGGAATGAACCTTAATTATGTATACAAATTGTTTATACATATTATTATTTATTTTTGTTCATCTATGTATTATGCAATAATAATTATATCGAATAATTGAGAAGCGAGTAAATATTACGTCTATAATTAAATTAGAGTAATGACATGGGTTGTTTTTATGTTCTAACAGGGTATAAATATCCTAAACAAATAACTGTCAAATTAACCCGTAATCCTAACACACAAAATAATACTCTTACCAAGAGAGATCAGGTGTAATACTTAGGGATCAAATCCATAGAGAACAATGACACACAATAGATTTCTTATTTCTAAAGACTAAGCTAGGTAATTATATATATTGGTAACAATTAATCAGTTCAATGAACTATTCCTTATTAGAAGTTACAGATGCAATATGGAAATATGTTGTTAATGTAAATATGGAAATATGATGATAGATTAACAAGATGCAAATGTAAATATGCTATATCTAAGGTTTCAAGCTTAAAGAATTATAGGGAATATGAGGCACAAATATGTAAATATTTTAGAACTCAAATATTAACTATTCTGACGCTTTTAACTCCAACTCTCGTATGCGAGCAAAAGGAAAGACCATCGATCGACGGCTAAGGTCTAGTGCCGATTGACGGTGAAATCAGAAGGATGTGTGAACGAGATTTGATATGTTCTCCAAGCAAATTAGAACAGCTCTCGCATGCGCCTAACAACCTATTTCAATAGAGTCTATTCTGGTACAAAACCTAGTCTCGTAGTCGTCCATGTCCTACTTTCGAGATCCTAGTTAGCTACTTTAGAGTGCAAGCATTAAGAACAACTCAATTGATGGATATTAACTTAACCTAGCAATCCTACTTTTGGGCTAATTCATGATTGCTATCATTCAACCCTAAATCTAGGTTATAACTAATCAGACATAATTAAAGTAAGAAAATAATCTGAATATAATGCATAGATAAAATAACGGGGTTCCAATACAATTTTCAATAAGGACTTATCAATCTTCTCCCCTAAATAAATCCTAAAACTATGGAGTGCTGGTGCACACACACACTTTGCCACAAACCTAGGAACCCATCACCGTCTCTTATTTTTGGTGCAATACATAAAGTACAAACATAAAACCGTAAAGTCTAGGTCAAAACTCGTCCAGGTGTAATCTTGTAATCTTGTGTCTTGTCTCTAACTTGGGCTTGAAAATCGGCTGTCTGCGAATTGGACATCGCTCGATGGCAGATGTGCAACATTGATCGATCTTGGCCATGTAACATTGGTCGACGCCAACGTTGTGTCGTCGATCGATGGTAATCTTGTACTTTGATTCTTACAACGATCAGCTACGGCTTATTCTCTTTTAAATGCTCCAAAAGCTCCAAGTATCTCCATATATTTCCAAAACGTACCTGAAAATCTGTAAAGACCTGAAAACATAGCCTAGCCACACATAACAAACCCTAAATAGAGCCTATAACATGGTCTAAAACTGGTAATAAATAGGCTATATCAACTCCCCCAGACTTAATTTTTTGCTTGTCCTCAAGCAAACAAGCCTGTGAAAGAGGTTTTGAAAAGCGAAGACTCACATAATGTCTAAGTATAACTGTCACTTTAATTTATTGCAACCACATTCTATCAAGTCAATCAAAGAGAAACTTTATATACCCTATATGCTAGTATAGCAACCAAATCCATTCTACTAATAACTTAGCAAATATTAGTCTAACTCGCCCCTCTACTGATTTCATTGTTTTGCATAAAATAAAAGTGCATGCTTTACCTTGGGAGTATCGATCAAGGGATATATAGACTCTTTCCTCTGCAAGTATCTGAACACACATGTAGCCTTTTCTGATTCTTTTCTTCTCTTTCTTCTCACTTCTTCTCGGTCAATGTCTCCCTTGTTTTGAGGGTATCATTTTATTTTTTTAATTGACTGAGAATTTTGGATAGGCTTCCATGAATCAAGCCCTAATGGTTTTGGCCACCAGATCATGTTCACTTATTTTTGACCTTTATCGCTTTCTAGGATCATATGAATCAAGCTTTAATGGTTGTAGCCATTAAATCCTATTCGACTCCTCTCTTAATTTGAAGGGGAGAGAGAGGGGAATCAAAAGCACACAGACTTTTACCTTCCAGACTTGCAGAAGGAATCCGAAAAATGTATACCAAATCCCAAAGCAAGCAAATAATGTCAGGATTAGTGTTGGAAATCAGCTTCGGTTCTTTCAAAATTTCTAAGCAAGTGTGATATAGTGGCAGGATGATCCACTTTGGTATATCTAGTAATCTCTGCAAACAACCTTATAAGAATGGTGCTTATAGCATGGTTAGTCAGTAATAAATCTTGATCATAGTCCTCTTCTAGACTCAATAAAACTTCTTTTTTGAAAAGCTTATATATATATAATAAACTCAAAAACAATTATAGCACTAGCGAACCTCCCCTAGACTTAAATTACACTATCCCCAGTGTAATCCTCCCCGGATTGGTTAGAAAAATTAAATCATAAGTAAATAGCTTAAGTATAAATCTCGATACCTCTCTTGTAAAAGAGCGTCGATCGATGGTCGGTTAATGGTGTCGATCGATGCTAAACTTGTTAGTTTCTACTTCTTATAAAACTCAAAATAAAACACAATGTCAGTAATACCTCCCCCGGAATTAAACAACACTATCACCAGTGTTACACAGTCTGAGAGTGGTGAAGAAATAAATCACAAGGACCAGATTTAACAAGGACAAACAATATATACCTGCTTGTTGATTGTGACTGTCGAACGACACAGTTAAGTGGCTATCGATCGATGCGATGGTTACTCCGTCGATCGACAGTGATCAAGTGTCGGTCGATGCTCTATGCAGACTATCGTCCTCGGTTTTTTTTTTTGAATATAAAAACCTGCAGTAATAAAATAAAATAAAATTCGAAATTAGACTAATATAATCAAAAACTAATTAAAAGTTACTAAACATTGAGTTGCCTCCCAGTCAGCGCTTGGTTATAGTCTTAAGCTCGACGCTGTGAACGTTCTGAATAGAGAGGAGGTTGATCAACACTTGGAAAACAAATGTCTACATCTTCTTTGCTTTTCTGAAACCATGTACCAATGAAGTTTCTGACTGCCTCATCTCCTCTGGTTTTCTCGTTCTTTATGATCTCCTTAGTAACCTCCAGTGAATGCATTCTTCTTTGTAGATTCTCAATACTGCGCTGGAGCATTGTAAGTCTTGCAGCTGTAGTGTCTGATATCTCCTCCAATTTCATCAAACCTATCTTCTAAGTGGTGCTCTGCTGCGGACTTCTGTTTGTCGAACTCAGTATCGATCGGTGGCAAGGTGTTGCCGTCGATCGATGTCACTCCATCCGGTCTACTCGCATGCTTTCTTTGAACAATATTCATTTCTTGCTTCATCTCATCCATGTGTGTCGTCAAATTGGTGAGGCATTTATCTATAGGATAGTAGACATCATCAAGCCTCATGTAGAAATCATCCAGTGACATCTCTTGAGCTTTGTAGATCTCATGCACAGTATCATCAATCTATGCTCTGTTGTATGTCTCTTTATTATTTGTAGACATATCGATCTTTGCTTCATGTTCTCTGAATCCTGGAATAGTGGTACCGATCGATGTGTTCTTATTGTTGTCAATCGATGGTTGATTTTGAATTGGCTCGTGTTTCTGCTCCTCGTTGTCGATCGATGCTGGTACCTGTGCGTCGATCGATGGTTGTTGCTGTTGTCTAAAGAAATTTCCTGATTGTTCAGCCATAATAAGGGTGTCTGCTACATCTTTCTTAGGTAGAGTTAGAATTCTCCCATAAACACCTCATGCACGTCCTTCTATATCTCTGAAAATTCCAAACTCATCGGGTCTGAGATAAGCATCTTTTTTATCTTCTGTTCCAAGTGAATGTTCTGGTTGTCGTTTGATATAGTTTGATGGCCAAGATAGGCCAACTATTGATGCTGGATTGCCCACTCTCGCGTTCATTACTTAGCCAGCTTCTTCCAGTGCCAAGTCGCGAGACTCAATCAGTTCTTCCTCTCTATAATCCGAATCATATTCTTCATAAGCGTCACTGTATCCTTGACATGCCCAATTGGTGTCGATCGATGGTATATGGTTACCATCAATCGATGCTTAATAATCAGACTGGTGCCCAAAAAGGTTTCCAGATCCATTGGACATTGCAAGTATATCTGCTACATCTTCCTTCGTGACGTTTAGAATTCTGCCATCCATAGCTCTTGCGTGACCATCTGGATCTCCCATAATACCAAACTCATCTGGTTTTAGATAACCAGCTTTTCTGTCGCGTTCTTCTGGTTAATCACGTTCGGTTACTGCTTTGTTCCCAGTATCGATCGATGGCGCATGGTGTCCGTCGATCGATGCCAATTTCCCTGGTTTATGGAAAACATGAAAAACTCCAGCTTCTTCCATAGCAAGTCCTTGGTACTCAATCATCTCTTCTTCTTTGTAGTTTTCATTGTATTCGAGGCAGACTGGGTTGTAATTGTAATCAGTATTGTGGGTGTGGATCGATATTGAAGGGTGGGTGTCGATCGATTGTTGATTTGCAGGATTGTCGATCTGCAGGATTGTCGATCGACGATAGGGGTTGGGTGTCTATCGATGCTCCATCTACCGATTCCTCATTGCACTCATAATCGCAGAAGCATGTGGCCACAAGCTATGCATCATTACACAGTTCGATCAGGGTAGCCTTGTTCTTATTTTTGCAAGGTTCATAAAAGATATTTTTATCAATTAGAGATAGATACAACCTGTTTAACTTCATGTCGCATATGGCTCCCACGGTAGCCATGAATGCTCTCCCAAGTAGTACGAAGAGTTCTAATCTATCCTGATGTTCATCACATGAAAGTCTACTGGGACTAGGGTGTTGTTGATCTGCACTGGAACATCTTTTACCATCCCTCTTGAGTTCACTCTTAAGCTGTCTACAAATGTGAACGAATCGTTGGAGGGTTCCACTCTTAGGTTCATCTTATCAGCCATAGACTTTGGCATAATTCTCACTGAAGATCAAGTGTCACAGAGGGCATTGGGATATTTGTTTTCTTTGTTTAAGCATGGAACCACAAACTTCCCAAGATCACTTTTCTTTTTCAAACAGGTTCTCTGCTTCATCTTCTCTTTGAGGTGATTGAACATGATTTCTATATCACCATCTGTTTCCCTTGTTTCCCTGAAAAACATCCACATTCTGTGAGTATAATAAGCTTCATCAAAAGATATATCTAAAGGAATTTTAAAAACTCTTTTATCAAAGCCATCCATCTCCTTTTCATTGGCTTCTCTGCGTTGATGCTTTGGGATCTTTTGCCTCTTCTTTGAGTGTCTCTCATCTTCTCTATCAAGATCCATATCTTCAGATGTTTCTGTATTTTTTCTGAAATTGTTGTTGTTGGACGCACAATCAGACTTGCGTTGAGGTTGGGTAATCGAACTGAGTTTCTACCCTCTCGATCGATGCCAGACATGTACTTTCATTCTATGCTTCCGTATCTATGTCAATCAATGTCATGAGAATGGTATCGATCGACGATAGTTGATTTACACGAGGCTACCGATTCTGTAGGTTTCACTGTCGATCGATTCACGTTGTCTTGTGTCGATCGATGCGAACGGGAATTCCCGAGTAATATAGAAATTTCCACACGAAAGTTGCTGTTTTGGGGTTTCTCTTCCTGCCAAAAATCATCATTAATCAATGCATTGACGTGGTGCTTCTGCCCAGTCTCCATCTTCTCCTTAATCGGGTTCTCATTTCTCCTAATGGTCTCACTTGTTTGCATCACTTGATTCTCCAACTTCTTTACATGGGTGATGAGGTTTTCGAACTTGGTGTTGAGGTTGAGGTACATACCATCTATCTTTCTTTTGAAATCCACAGTCATCTTAAGATGTACCTCTAAGACTCTATCAACCATTGCTACAATCTTGCTTTCTTGAGTTTTCTGGAGGAGGATTTAGGTAGTAGGAAGATCCATATGTCCTATTGTTGTTGAAGGGCTTTCGCTGTGAAATGTGATTAAAATTACCCCTTTGACCAGTACCATAGGAGTTCCTGCTGAAACCTGAATTTCCTTGTCTCTGGAAACCATCCTCATCAATGTAGTTCACATCCCCTTCTTCAATCTCATCTTCTTTAGACTCTATTGCTTCTAACTCTGCAAAAGTAACATGCTTTATGAGAAATTTTTGAACACTATCCAGCTTTGCTTTTACCTCTTCAATCTGCACCTTGCTCACTGCTAGAGCTGATTTCTTTCTTTCAAAATCCGTGTTCTTGGTACTGCTGCTAGATGCTAGATTCTCAATCAATCTTGTTGCTTCTTCAGGGCTCCTAGTGCTTAAATTTCCTTCACTAGCTGTGTCGAAAGCCATCTAATACTGCAATTGAATACCTCTGAAGAAAGTGCTAAGAAGCTGCACTTCGTTGAACCCGTGATGTGGATAGTCTCCCTAGTATGACTTGAATGATCCATGAGTTACTAAAAGACTCTGAAGGTTCTTGTGAAAAAGTAGCAATATTGCTCCTCAGATCTTCCGCTCTTGTGTCATCAAAGAAGTTACGCAAGAAAGCGTTCTTAATGTCAGTCCAGGATGTCAAAGATCCTGGTGGTAGCTGCTTAAGCCAATATGAAGCTTCTCCAGCAAGTGAGTACTTGAAGAGCTTACAGAAAAGATAGTCCTCGGGGACTCCATTGGCTTTAATAGCAGTCGGTAGATCCTAAAATCGCTCCAGATGATCCATAAGGTGCTCGTATTGCAACCCATGGTAAGGCATCTGCGCTACAAGTCCAAAGAAAGCGGCCTTGATTTCAAAATCATTTTTTCTAAAAAGCTGGAGGGCGAATGGCGGATCTATTGGCGTAGAACTAGTCTTGACTGTTGTAGTCAGCCAGCGTTCTCTGAGCAGCTTGGGCGTTAGCTTCAGGTTGAGCTATTGCAGCGTATTCTTCTGCTTCTGCTTCTGTATCAAGGATTATAGTCCCCTGATTGTCTATCATACCTGCTGCATTACGCAGATGACCGTTGAGGTTATGCAAGTCTCAGTTCTCATTCTGAACCACTATTATACAAGCAACCATCTGAACACGTCTACTGTAGTCAATTGATGCGGATGAGGTGTTGTCGATAGATGCTATATGATCAATGTCGTCGATGCTAGAGGTCTGATGTCGGTTGTTTTTGTCCGTAAAGAACTGTCGACCGATGCTGAGTAGATGCTGTCAATCGATGCTTGTCGTTTTTCTTTACGGATCGTACGTTTGGTTGCTGTGGGTCTGAGTAAAGTAAGTCTTGTCCTTTGTTGCTCATGGTACTCTTTTGCATGCACCTGAAAAACAAAGAAAAATAAAAATCATTAACTTGAAAGTAACAAGCCTAGACTAAATCCTAGAAAAAGAATCTAATGGCGATAAATGTTCCTCAGCAACGGTGCCAAATTTGACATGGGGTGTTTTTATGTTCTAACAGTGTATAAAATATCCTAAAAAAATAACTGTCAAATTAACCCTTAATCCCAACACACAAAATAATACTCTTGCCAAGTGAGATCAGGTGTAGTACTTAGGGATCAAATTCACAGAGAACAATGGCACACAATAGATTTGTTATTTCTAAAGACTAAGCTAGGTAATTATATATATTGGTAACAAGTAATCAAGATCAAGGAAATATTCCTTATTAGAAGTTATAGATGCAATATGGAAATATGCTAATAATATAAATATGATGATAGATTAACTAGATGCAAATGTAAATATGCTAGATCTAGGGTTTCAAGCTTAATGAATTATAGGGAATAGGAGGCACAGATATGTAAATATTCTAGAACAAAAATATTAACTATCCTGACCCTTTTAACTCCAACTCTCGTATGCGAGCAAAAGGAAAGACAATCGATCGACAACTAAGGACTGGTGTCGATCAACGGTGAAATTAGAAGGAAGTGTGAACGAGATTTGATATGTTCACCAAGCAAATTAGACCAGGTCTCGCATGCGCCCAACAACCAAGTTCAGTATAGTCTATTATGGCACAAAACCTACTCTCGTAGTCGTCAATGTCCTACTTTCCAGATCCTAGTTAGCTACTCTAGAATGCAAGCATTAAGCACAACTCAATTGATGGATATTAACTTAACCTAGCAATCCTACTTTTAGGTTAATCCATGATTGCCATCATTCAACCATAAATCTAGTTGATAACTACTCAGACATAATTAAAGTAAGAATAATCATCTGAATATAATGCATAAATAAAATATTAGGGTTCCAATACAATTTTCCCTAAGGAGTTATGAATCTTCTCCCCTAAATAAATCTTAAAATTATGGAGTGCTGGTGCACACACACACTTTGCCACAAACCTAGGCACCCAATACCCTCTCTTCTTTTGGTTCAATACATAAAGTATTAATATAAAACCCTAAAGTCTAAGTCAAAACTCATCCAGGGGAAATCTTATGTCTTGTCTCTAACTTGGGCTTGATAATTGGTTGTTTGCGAATTGGACATCAATTGATGGCAGATGTGCAACATCGATCGATCTTAGTCATGTCACATCGGTCGATGCCAACGTTGTGTCGTCGATCGATGGTAATCTTGTACTTTGACTCTCACAACGGTCAGCTACGGATTATTCTCCTCTAAATGCTCCAAAAGCTCCAAGTATCTCCATATATCTCCAAAACGTAACTTGACCTTTAAAGACCTTAAAACTTAGCCTAGACACACATAACAGACCCTAAATAAAGTCTATAACATGGTCTAAAACTGGTAATAAATAGGTTATATCAAGTAAGCACATACATAAAACAATCTCTCTTTTATTTACAGTATTTTTTATTGGTAAATAATCAAAATAATAATTTATTTATTTTATGTGGTATATAGTTAAAATTAAATTTTATTGACATGGATATATAGTATATCTTAATATAAATATTTATTAAATAAAGTTTTGTACTCATATGATTTTATTAACAATTTTATATTTTCTGTAACAAATTATTATTTTTATTAATATGAATATTTATTAATTGAGGCTTACTAATAAATGCAAATTTTGAAATTAACGTGTTTATGTATTTTGTACATGATATATATATATATATATATATATATTTAATTTAAAAAATAATTGATATATATATATGTATATATATAATGAAACTTCATATTTATATGATTTTATGATCATTTGTATCTTGTTATAACAAAAAAAAAAGCTAAACTATTGACCACAAAAATTTCAATGTGGATTTAACATTCTTAGTAATTTATAATCGTTTAACAAACATCAAAATATAGGATATATAATAAAAAAATATTTTTATTATATGTTTAATGTGATTGTTTAATTTTGTTTAAGAATATATAAAAGAATAAAATGATGGAGGATACAAAAATTGTTATCAAATCTTTATTATTCAGAATCATTAATGTCATATATTTGTTATCCATATTAGGTAATTCCGTAACTTTTATTTAAGGAAAGAATGTATAGTATTTTCTTAATGTTAGTAATGTTAATAATATATAACGGATGTCCAATGGCAGAAAAATGTAATTACTCTAGTAAGATATGGGTTGTTTTATATAAAATGTGAGAAGCCCTCTTGTGCTGACACATCAGCATAATGACAATCTTGTGATTATATTACACTTTAAAGGTTATTTACTAAAAATGCTCTTTTTTTAATACATAGGGGATTGTGTGTCATTGTTCTCTATGGATTCGATCCCTAAGTACTACACCTGATCTCTCTTGGCAAGAGTATTATTTTTAGTGTTAGGATTAAGGGTTAATTTTATAGTTAATTGTTTAGGATATTTATACCCTACAAGAACAATAAAAACACACCCATGTCATATTGGCAGAACTTTACTTAAAGGAGATAGTACGATTACACAAAGTTCCTTCCAACATTGTATCTGATCGTGACCCAAGATTTACTGCTCAATTCTGGAGAGGTTTCCAGAAAGTAATGGGGGACTGATCTTCATATGAGTACGGCGTTTCACCCTGAAACTGTCGGGCACACCGAGAGAACAATCAGAACCTTGGAAGATTTACTAAGGATGTGTGTTTTAGATCGTCCAGGTACATGGGAACAATACTTGCTGTTGGTAGAATTTTCTTATAACAATAGTTACCATGCAAGTATTGGGATGTCCCCATATGAAGCAATTTTCTTTCTTATTTTCTAGGTTTGTGGCTGGCCACCAATCTTGATTTAATTGGACAATTTCTGGCTGGACAGAAATCTGTCTCCTACTGGTTGGGTTGGGACACGATCTATACCTTCTCCTGAGATCATTCTCCACCCTATAAATATCAGAAACCCCCTTAGTCATTTCTCATGCTTAGAACCATAACCATAGCAACTCGAGAAAGTCGAAGCCTAAAGGTAAATTTTTGGTCTTTTGCTTTCTTTTTTTTTAAATTAAATTTTATTTTTTTTCTTTTCTTTTCTTAGTTAGAACTTAGATAGCCTTTCTTACCCTATCCTTCCTGTGACTAGATTTCTAAAGTTTTAGAGTTTTCCGATAGAAGTTTAAGCGAAGCCGACCGCGAGATAGGAGCATTTGCACTCCAATACTTTCAACTAAGAGTTGAAGTGAGTCTTGGTTATGGGTTATGATTGTTGTGTGTGCGGTTAATGCCTGCAAACAAGAGTATTAGTTGATTCCTTGCTATGTTGTACGTTTAGATATATATATACTGATATGACAATGATTGATTCTTGTGAAATATATTGGGTTATATCATTCGGGCCTTGGATTGGAGGGTATAACATGTTTGATCATGTCATAACCGGAAACTCGTAAAGCTACATACATCCAAATAGGAATGATCAGTGAGGGTTCGACAATCGGGTTGAGTGTCGTGATAGTCACTGGTGTCCACTCGAGTCTCTTGGATTATCTGGGGCCTTACCAAAATTAGTTTCGGGTAGGACACAAAGACACGTGTGATAGGGATAGCTACCATTGACCGTGTGTCTGCATGAAGATGCCGCAGTTGTGTGATTTGGGCCGTCGGCTTTTAGACTTTGTAAATAGAGTCAATGGGCGCAAGAAGGGATGTTGGATGGACTTCATATCGAGATTGGAACCAATGGCGAGAGGCAGTCCTGGACGATCTATGAAGATCTAACACTCGTGAAGAGTGGATGATTGGATTACTTGATTGTTTTAATTTTTGCATTGTGAATTGCTTGAAATAATTAATTTCTGCTACTTGGTAACTGATGCATATTGGGGGGAATAATTTAATTGTTAGGGAACCTGACTCACTGAGCAAATTAGTTTCTCATTAGACTCTTTGTTTTGCAGATAACTCTTAGAAAATTGCATTCGGGATTGGAGGAGCACAAAGCTGGTGTTGTAGATTTTCTAATTTTTGCAGAAATGTACATTTTGTAATATGTATGATATGGGTTTGAATATCGGCCGACCATGTATAAATGTTTTGATGTAGTTGAAACTTCAGTATATAAGAATAAGAAAGTTTGTGAAATGCTTGGATTCCATATGATACTAGTCTGGGACGAACTTTAACGATTTTAAATTCGGGTCTCAAAGCCTTAACTTGAAATCGCTAGGGAACACGTTCTTGGACATTTTTATCTTGGGATTTTGGATCTGATCCGGGAACCTCAGGCCAAGGGTTTGGGACGTGGTAGTAGCGTCTTTGATCTGGTTAGAGTTCTTTAATTCGTCGTGCATGTTCTTTTTTCATTGGTGCTTGGCAAAAAAGTTAACTTTTACTTATTCTGGATCAGGGGTGTTCACCTACCCCTATGCATCTTTTAGGAAATCATTTCAATCTTTTCTTTATATGTATATATATTTATTTTTAGAATCCAAAAAATGGTGAGAGGAAGATCATAAAGTAGAGTACTCTTACCTTTCAGATTTGCAAGAGGATACCGATCCTATGTATACCAAGCCCCATAACAAGCAAATATAGTTACTTAAGTTGGAGGTTAGCTTTCGTTCCTTCAGAAGTTCTTAACAAGTGTGGGTGTTACATAATAATCAATCTACTTAGCTTTTCCATTCAATCTTAGGATGGTTCTAGAAAATGGTGAAATAAACTGTTCCAGAAAAATGTTATAGTCTATACCTAACTTCTAATTCTTACTCAATAAATAGTATTAAATATCGTTAGTAAGAAATAAAACATCAAAAATAAAATATGGTGTCAGTAAATACCTTCCCCAGACTTGAATAACATTGTCCCCAGTGTCAAAATGGTTTGATATTGGCAGGTTTAAATAAATTAGAATGGAAATAATTTAGTTGTTAGGGTTTAAGAACTCGTACCTCTCTGTCATAGTCTCCATCGATTGACGGCACCAAAGGACTATCGATCGATGCTCGATGGACAGAATGAACCCGTTGGCAAGTAACTGTAAACAAAATGTGTATGTCAGATCATTGCGCTTTGTGTTATGATACGGCCCTAATATCCATGGTTCCACCAGAGGTGAACCAAACCTTCCAAACCGGCCACTTAGGAGACTACTGCGACAGAGGTTCAGTAAAAGAAGCATATCTAACGAACCAGAAGGACAATTTGGTTGAATTAAATTTTACAAGAAATCCAACTCATATACTTATCAGTGAGGCTTGGAATCAACCGAAAATATTTATATAGAAAGAAGTTATGAATTTTACAAGTTGGAGGTTCCTCAGTCCATCCATTTGCAAGTACCGGATTTTAGGAGTTAATTCCAGCCAAACCAAGAACCGGCTTGAACAAAATACAATTGGAGAATTGGAGATGGATTTACTATCTTTTCGTAGAACCAAGAATCAAGATAAATAGACGCTGGAAATTGAAGATACAACCAGTTTACCAAAACCGGTTATTAGAAGCCAACTGTGGAAAGATTGTGAAGTTAATTGGTCCAATCCTTGCCAAACCGAGATCAGGCAACTAAGACACCTTCCACACGATCTAAGGCCTTCATAAGACCTTCCACAAGATATAAGATGTACCAGAATTCAGAAGAACCAAGGCCATAACCGAATTCAATCAGAAGATCTACATGGTTTACAAAAATTGGCCAAACCGATGCCAAGTAAGGAAAGTCTTTTATTCCTTCAGTTTGTTTCAGACCAAACGTATCTATGGAGGCCAGGAGTTAATCTTAAAAATCCATAAGACATCACAGAGTCCCTCAGCTGCACCTACACCCAGAGGATCTGGTGGATCCTCAAGCACATCCACTTTCCATATCCGGCTGCACTCACACTACATGCCTTAAAGGAATTTCTTCAGAATCTTCCACAAGACCAACGGCCATATTTTATTTTATTGCGATTAAGGAGTAAATAAGGGAGGTTTGAAGACCATGGACATATCCAGAAGATGTCCAGATATAAGGATCAACTGAGTTTCCTTTTGGAGAGGCTCAAATCAAGCCTAACGGCTAAATATCTTCAAGGAGCTACTCTTATGATTCTATTGCTTAATTTCGTGTATTTTGTTTCCTTTTGAGTCTTTAGAATTTTGTAGTTGTTCCAGATTTGATCCTATATAATCTCAGGTCATATCTCATTGTAAATAACCCTTGATCATTGAAAGAATAAGAAATTTTTTTCTGTTTTTAACAAAGTTGTGTATTCTTTGTTGTTAGTTCTTTAGTTATAGGTGTGAGAGTAACTTGGTTATATTGAATCCACATCCAGAGAGTCTTGTGAGATACAAGTCAGTCTGTTCGTCCATTAGTTGAGAGAGTCAATCCCTATCTATCGATCCTTCCCATCCATCGGCTTAGTTCGAGAGTGATACACATCCAGCAAACTTTGCTCCATTGCACCCACTAATCCGACCATACTTCTCATCTTATCACTTTCTTATTCTCTGTTTGTTCGTCAGTATCATTCGCATCTCATTCATTTTTAATTTCTTTCAGGTTATCAGGTTGGATATTGGTCATATCAATCATTCGAACACATCCCGGGTCGATCCGTTTAGAACCTCAGAACCCAATTTGGACGACCCCCATTCTGGGCTGTAACATTTGTATCAGAGCTCAAAAGGCTCCTGAATCTGGTGATATCAATCCAACCTTCACCCCCTTTGAATTTGTTTTATTTTAAGATCATAAAACCCATAAAAATTGCATCATTTGCATTTTCTCTCATTTTTTCCTGTTTGTTCTTGGTGTTCAAACCAGAGAGAGACATGAAAAATAAAGTTAGTTTGCTTGTTTAATTTTTCTAAAATAGCACAAAACAACTATGGTTTTGTCCCATAAGAATTTTGGACCAAATGATTGTCTCCTTAGCACAAATATTAATAAAAACCCAGATTAGTCCTTTGTAATTATCTTTTAAATACAATGTAATAATTATTAAAAAGACAAATAATTAAATTTGGATATTTAACATTTTTTTATCATTGTTAAAACTAAAAAAATAACCGTTTAAAAACAAAGAGCAAATTAACCGTTTAAAAAAATTTTAAAAAAAAGAAAGAAAATATTTTAATATTTTAAAAATATTTTGTAGCCGTTTTAACAAGATTTTCGAGGATTTTTAGCTACAGATCTAGTAGAATCTACATTCTGCCGTAGTTAGTAAATATATGTAACCGTAGATACAGTATACCACTGAAATAGATAAAAAAGAGAATGAGAGAATGTGTTTTCTAAGAAAGTAGAAAACTGAATATTCTTCAATACATCGGATCTACCATAAACGGAGAATATAAGAGCAGTGGTAGAGTTGGCATTCTACTTTAGTTGATAAGTTTATTTTTGGTGTATTTCACATTCTATATTTATTAGATCTTTATAATATTTGTGGATTGCAAATTCTAAGTGGCCGTAGATGGTAGATCTGATTTACTAACATATTTAATCTATTTTCTAACTTACTATTTTAAATATCTTTTAAATATCAAAATATTTTTCTTATATAAATATGTTTCTCTACTACATAATTTATATTTTTTCTTATATTTTTGCATTCTAAATAAATTGATATGATTTTTTATTAATAATAAGGGCAGTCCGTGTCCAAAAGTGACAAAATTTGATTTGGTTCTAAGGGGACAAAACCATAGTTGTTTTGTTCTCTTTTAGCAATATTTCATTCAGAAAACTCAAAAAAAAAATTATCCTTGTTTGCATTAAGTGTCTAGTCGTAGTTTCCTTTTTCGGTTCATATCCTTCCATAAATTTAACATACAAAAATTAGCATATTTGCACTATCTCTTTCCATTTCTTTTGGCTTTCGAAATCATTTTTTAAAACTCAAAAAATCATTTAGGAATTGGTTTATATCATCCTAGGTTCATCTCTTGTAGTTGGTCCAAGCATACACACTTGCATAATTTTCGGTTCATTTGCATACATACATTAAAAAAAAAATCTTGCTTCGTGTTTCTTCTTAATTTGAAAACCAAAATAAAAATTTAAGTTTATTGTTTAGTTTATATATTTCACGCTTCCATTTATAAAGTTTTAAAAAACAAATTTGACTTTGCCATTTGTTTTCAAAAATTTTTTTAAAAAAAAACTGAGTTTCCATTTTTTCTTATTCTTCTTCCCTTCTTTTTGTTAAGCCACAAATTGATACTCTTATTTTCTTTTCCTGCAAGGTACCAATAAGAAGATACAGAGAAGAAGCCATGGGGGATTATTCAGAAGAAGAGGAATCTTATGAATCAAGCCATGAATCTAATTTTGATGAAACTGACCAAGGATGGTCCACTGAAGAGAATGGCTGTGATGAGTCTTCTTCTGATGATGACTACTCTATTTCAGAGTACGGGGACGACCCTGATGAAGAATATCCAGAACCCAAACCACTTGATGATTCACATGAAGTTACCAGTCATCAAGAGTGGCATGAAGAAGAGACTGAACCAACGATCAGTCTATATGAAGATGATGAATACCCTAGAGGTGAAGCAGAACGTGATGATACAGAAGGTGACCAGGAAGACTCATGTCAAGAGGAACTGATTCTGAAATCAGTATGGAAGAATCAAGTAAGCATGGAGAAGATCTTTTTAAAACCAGTGAAGCCTATGAAGATGATGATGGTAGAGAAAAAAATTCTCAATCTGATGAAGGAGAAGATGGAGAAGAATCTCGTGCCAAAGAACTACCCTGGTGTGAGATACCTTACTCTGATCAGGAAGAATAGAACCAAGACGAAATTGGTTCCCAAATCAATGTGGAAAGCTCGGAGAAAGTCTATGGAGAAAATTAAGAACATCAACAAGACTTTGCTGAAGAGAAAGAGGCCTTAAGTGAGGCTGGAAGAAATGTTGATCATCCTGAATACATAAACTTTGGAGGTCATTATCAAGGTGCAGAAGCATACCTTTGCTGGGAAAATGACATGGAACATTGGTTTGCTACTAATCAAGTCACTGAAGTGGAGAAGACAGCCAATGCTGAAGATACCCTCACCGAACATGCCTTTGGGATGTGGAAACTTGATGTAGAATGGAGGTTTTACCATGATGAACCAGAAGCTACTTGGGAAGAAATGAAGCAGCTAATGCATGAAGACTGTGTGGAAAAAGTTGTAGATGAATTTTGGAGTGAATGTCGGATTTTTACGAATCCTAAGCTAAGGAGGCTAATATTGGCGATAAGGTCAAACCAAAAGGATAAACCCAAGAAGAAACTCGTCCCAAATCCAACTCAGGAATCTCATGTCCTAACCATGGGGAAAACCGAGGCAAAATCACATGAAGGGCACAATGGCGTGCAAGTAGTACCAACTCTACAAGCCAAAGCTCAAGAGCCAAGGGCAAAGCCATTGCCTAAGCTCCACACGAAGGTAAAACCAAGTAAGTCCTCTAAGCATTCAAAACCATTAGAATCAAATTTGCTATAGATGTCATGAGAAAGGCCATTTTTCTATAACATGTCCAAGTAGGCTAGTAGTTGCTGCTCAGTCACTAGAAATTAAATCAAATTCATCTAGTGAACTTAGAGCTCATTCATTATGCAAATCTCCTACTCCTGGTATAATGCACTTGTCTTGGTCAGATGAAGTTGATGCAGGTCTCAATGAAGGCCAAAGAAACGTGGTTGAGGTGTTAAATAAACCACCAGATCAGTCACCAAACAGACAGGCCGTACCAAAGGATACACCACTCAATCGTCCAAATCAGGTAAGTGCAACTATTCCTTGTTTGAATATTAATAATGTGCACACTGATTTATTATGTCCTAATGAATGTGAAGAAAGACTAGGTTGTTTAGATAAGTATGCAGATTCTACTTCTTGTCTTAGATCACAGTTAGAGAGGAATCAAGAGGTTTTATCATCTACTGAAAATGGAGTTTATCAAACTGATTTATATGCTGATTATTCATTGACTGCGATAACACACTTGTCTCTTGCCAAAGATGTTGAGTTTATGACCGGAACCCAAGCTGAAACTTCTAGAAGAAATTTACCAAAGGAAAATATCACACTAGGCCGGACCATAGGAGTGATCATATCCTATCTGTCCAAAGAGGAACCACGAGATGCACCATGCATCACTAAACCGATATCCTACCAAGGTAAGACTCTAAGGTCCCAAGAGAAGATGAAACCTAACTTGCTCTCTGTCGATGCTGGTTATACAGTTTCTAGGTCGAAACCTTTTCAAGAGGGAGGGAATGATACGGCCCTCAAATCCATGGTTCCACCAGAGGTGAACCAAACCTTCAAAACCGGCCACTTAGGAGACTACTGCGATAGAGGTTCAGTAAAAGAAGCATATATAACAAACCAGAAGGAAATTTTGGGTGAAACCAATTTTACAAGAAATCCAACTCATCAAGTTATAATTTAGGCTTGGAATTCAACCGAAAATATTGACGAAGAAAGAAGTTATGAATTTTACAAGTTGGAGGTTCCCCAGTCCATCCATTTGCGAGTACCAAATTTTAGGAGTGAATTCCAGCCAAACCAAAAACCAGATTCAACCAAATCCAATTGTAGAATTGGAGATGGATTTATTATATTTCCAGAGAACCAAGAATCAAGAGAAATGGACGTGGGAAATGGAAGATACAACCAGTTTACCAAAACCGGTTATTACAAGCCAACTATGGAAAGATTGTGAAGTTAATTGGTCTAAACCTTGCCAAACCGAGATCAGGCAACCAAGACACCTTCCACAAGATATAAGGCCTTCATTATACATTCCAAAAGATTTAAGATGGACAAGCATGCAGAAGAATCAAGGCCAGAACCGAATTCAATTAGAAGATCTACATGGTTTACCAAACCGATGTCAAGTATAAAAAGTCTTTTATTCCTTCAGTTTGGTTAAGACCAAACGTATCTATCGAGGCCAGGAGTTAATATTAACCATCTAGAAGACATCCCAGAATCCCTCAGCTGCACCTACGCCCATAGGATCAGGCGGATCCTCAAGCACATCCACTTTCCATATACGGCTGCACTCACACTACATGCCTTAAAAGAATTTCTTAAAGAATCTTCCACAAGACCAACAGCCATATTTTATTTTATTGTGACTAATGATTAAATCAGTGAGGCTTGAAGACCATGGACATATCCAGAAGCTGTCCAGATACAAGGATCAACCGAGTTTCCTTTTGGAGAGGCTCAAATCAAGCCTAACGGCTAAATATCTTCAAGGAGCCACTCTTCTGATTCTTTTGCTTAATTTTCGTGTATTTTGTTTCCTTTTGTGTTTATACTGTTGTATTTTTTCCAGAGTCGAGCCTATAAAAGCTCAGGTCATATCCCATTGTAAATCACCCTTGATCATTGAAAGAATAAGAAATCATTTTTCTGTTTTTAACAAAGTTGTGTATTCTTTGTTGTTAGTTCTTTAGTTCTAGGTGTGAGAGTCACTTGGTTCTATTGAAGCCACGTCAAGTGAGTCTTGTGAGATTCGATTCAGACTTTTCGTCCATTGATTGAGAGAGTCAATCCCTATGAATAGATCCTTCCCATCCATCGGCTTAGTTTGAGAGTGATACACATCCAGTAAACTTTGCTCCATTGCACCCACCAATCCGACCATATTTCTCATCTTATCACTTTCTTATTCTCTGTTTATTCATCAGTATCATTCGCATTCATTTGTTTCATGTTATCAGGTTGGATATTGGCCATATCGATCATTAGAACACATCCCGGGTCGATCCGTTTAGAACCTCAGAACCCAATCTGGACGACCCCCATTATGGGCTGTAACACTGTTAGACACTCAAATAATCATGTTAAAGCAGAAACGGTGATAAAAATAATAAACATAAGTTCTAAATCCAACAAAACAAATGAAATGAAAATAAGTTCATGCATAAGTCTGAAAATGAAATAAAAGGAGGAGAGAAAAATTTAAGCTACTCCTCAACGGTAGTGTCTGTGTCTGGATGGCGTGGTGGTGCTGGAGCTGCTGGCGGCGACCTCGCTCTGGTGCGCGGACGGCTGAAGCACTGGCACCTCGACATCTCCTCTATCCTACCCCATATGGCGTGAAGTGCACCTACAACGAATCTCTGGAAGTGTCCATGATCATAGATGGAGATCTCTGGGTTCTCTGGGAATGCTGGAAGAGGAGGCGGTGGTGCTGCTGGCTCGTCTGCTTCCGGTGTGTGCGCTGCTCTGAGTCCTCCTCTGCGGTGTACACGGACAGGTGCATTATGCAAGAGGCACTCATCCGGTCTGAACTCATGGCGTGCTGGGTCGTAGGTGAAGTCCGTCACACCGCGCTATGGAAGCTCTATCATATGAGGCCATGCATCATCCACAAAAGACCAGTAGCATCCTTCCTTCAGCCACCCTGCCCTCGTCAAGTGAGCCTCATCAATATACTCTATATTCGTCTCCATAGAAGCTCCCTGAAGGCTGATCCCAAGATGTATAAACATGGGTGTCAAAAGTCTCCCCACCGTTTCCTTTTTCTGGTTGGATCCCTTGAAAGGTTTGCTGATATAGACTATTTATTACCAGTTATAGGCTCTATATAGAATCTATTATGTATGTCTAGGCTATGTTTTGAGGTCTTTACAGGTCCATGTGCGTTTTAGATACATATGAAGATACTTGGAACTTTTGGAACATTTAGAAAAGAAGAATCTGTAGCTGATCATTGAGAGAGTCGGAGTACAAGATAGCCATTGATCGATGACAACATCTTGGAATCAATCGATGTTTCACACTTGCCATCTATCGATGACCAACTCGCAGACAGCCGATCTCAAGCCCAAGTTAGAGACAAATGACGAAGATACCCTGGACGAGTTTTGACCTAGATTTAAGGGCTTTATATTTATGCTTTATGTACTGCATCATGGGTGTGTAGAGGGAGATAGTAGGCACAAGTATTCTAGTATAGTTCTAGAGTTTTTAGGGCAGAAGATTAATAACTCCCTAGGGAGATTTGTATTGGAACCCTAATATTTTATCTATGCATTATATTCACATTAATATTCTTATTTTAATTATGTCTGACTAGTCATCAACTAGATTTAGGATTGCTAGGTTGAGATAATATCCATCATCTGAGTTGTGCTTAATGCTTGCATTCTAGAGTAGCTAACTAGTCTCCCGAAAGTAGAACCTGGACGACTACGAGAGTAGGTTCTGTGCCAAAATAGATTCTATTGAACTAGGTTGTTAGGCGCAGCGAGAGCTGGTCTAATTAGCTTGGTGAACTTATCAAATCTCATTCATACTTCCTTCTGATTTCACCATCGATCGACATCAGGCTTAGCCGTCGATTGATGGTTTTTCCTTTTTCTCTCATACGAGAGTTGGAGTTAAAAGGGTCAGAATAGTTAATATTTGAGTTCTAGAGTATTTACATTTTTTGTGCATCATATTCCCTATAGTCCATTAAGCTTGAAATCCTAGATCTAGCACATTAACATTTGCATCTAGTTATTTTAGTAGAATATTTCCATATTTATGTTATTAGCATATTTTCATATTGCATCTACACCTTCTATTAAAGAATATTTCCTTAAATTGATTTATTGCTACCAATATATATATAATTACCTAGCTTAGTCTTTAGAAATAAGAAATCTATTGTGTGCCTTTGTTCTCTTTGGATTTGATACCTATATACTACATCTGATCTCTCTTGGCAAGAGTATTGTTTTGTGTGTTAAGATTAAAGATTATTTGGACAGTTAATTGTTTAGAATATTTATACCCTTATAAAACAATAAACACACCGTGTCAAATTTGGCGCCGCTGCCGGGGAACATTGATCGCCATTAGATTTGATTTGGAGGATTTAATCTAGGTTTGTAGTTACTTCAATGTTACTAAAATTTTCTTTTCTTGTTCTTCAGATACATGCAAAAGAGTACCAGGAGCAATAAAGGACAAGAACTACTATTCTCAGACCCAGAGAAGCTCGAACGTACGATCCGCAAAGAGAGACGACAAGCATCGATCGACGGCATCTACTCAGCGTCGACCGACACCTCTTTACGGATACCATCGACTGACATCAGAACTCAAGCATCGACCGACATTGACCACAAGACATTGATCGATGAACACATACCCGAATCGATCGACGCCAGCAGACGAGCTCAGATAGTTGCGACTATTGTATTGGTTCAGAACGAGAATGGAGACTTGTGTGATCTCAACGACCACCAGCGTAATGCAGCAGGTCAAAAGGTAGAAGAACATGGGGTTGTAATCCCTGATATAGAAGCAGGAGCAGAAGAAGAAGAAGAAGAAGAAGAAGAAGAAGAAGAAGAAGAAGAAGAAGAAGAAGAAGAAGAAGAAGAAGAAGAAGAAGAAGAAGAAGAAGAAGAAGAAGAAGAAGAAGAAGAAGAAGAAGAAGAAGAAGAAGAAGAAGAAGAAGAAGAAGAAGAAGAAGAAGAAGAAGAAGAAGAAGAAGAAGAAGAAGAAGAAGAAGAAGAAGAAGAAGAAGAAGAAGAAGAAGAAGAAGAAGAAGACACTGAAGTAACTCAACCTGAAGCTAACGCCCAAGTTGCTCAGAGAATAATGGCTGACTACAACCGTCCAGACCAGTTTTACGCTAACAGATCCGCCATTCGCCCTCCATCTTTTCAGAGAAACAATTTTGAGAACAAGCCCGCTTTCTTCGGACTTGTAGCGCATACGCCTTACAGTGGATTGCGTCATGAGCACCCTATGGATCATCTGGAGCGATTTGATGATTTAGTGACTGCTATTAAAGCCAATGGAGTCCCTGAAGACTATCTTTTCTATAAGGTCCTCAAGCAATCACTTGCTGGAGAAGCTTCATATTAGCATAAGCAGCTACCACCAGGATCTCTGACATCCTAGAATAACATCAAGAACTCTTTCTTGTGTAACTTCTTTGATGACGCAAGACCAAAAGATCTAAGAAGCAAGATTGCTAATTTTTCACAAGAACCTTCGGGGTCTTTCAGAAACTCATGGATCAGATTCAAGTCATACATAAGGAAGTGTCCACATCACGGGTTCAACGAAGTGCAGCTTCTTAGAACTTTCTTCAGAGGTACTAGATTACAATATCAGATGGCTTGAGACACGGCTAGTGAGGGGAATTTTAGCACTAGGAGTCCTGAAGAATCTACTAGATTGATTGAGAAACTGGCATCCAGCAGCAATACCAAGAACACAGATTTTGAGAGAATGAAATCGGCTCCAGCTGCGAGCAAGAAGCAGAATGAAGAAGTCAAGGAAAAACTGGATAGTTTTCAGAAATTTCTCAAGAAGCAGGTTAATTTTGCAGAAGTAGAAGCAGTAGAGTCTGGAGATGATGAGATTGAAGAAGAGGATGTGAACTACATTGATGGGAATGGTTTCCAGAGAGAAGGAAATCCATGTTCCAACATGAACTCCTATGGGACTGGTCAAAGGAGCAACTTTAATCAGAGTTCACAACAAAGGCCCTTCAACAACAACAAGACTTATGGATCTTCCTACTACCAAAATCCTACTCCAGATACTCAAAAAAGCAAGATCGAAGCGACCGTTGATAGAGTTTTAGAGGGAACGCAGAAGATGACTGTGTATTTCAATAGGAAGATAGACGGTTTGTACCTCAACCTCAATACTAAGTTCGAAAACCTCAGCACCAATGTAAAGAAACTGGAGAATCAAGTGATGCAAACAAGTGAAACCATTAGGAGGCACGAGAGCTTGATCAAAGAGAAAATGAGGCTGGACAAAAACACCACGTCAATGCATTGATTGATGATAACTTATGGCAGGAAGTTAAGAGAGAGAAGCCCCAAGGAGAAGATTTTCGTATGGAAAATTCCATGTCACTCGGCACTTCTCTTCCACATCGATCGACACCAATCAATATGCATCGATCGACGGCTAGCGCGGTAGTATCAGTGGCTTTGTTTGAATCGACTAACATTGATCGACACAGAAATCAGAAAATCTATCGACATGGAGCTAGAAGCATCGATCGACAATGCGACTTCAGCATCGATCGACAGAGAAGAAACCCAGTTCGATTACCGAACCTCAATGCAAGTCTGATTGTGCGTCCAACTGTGACAGTTTCTGAACAGAATACATATCCCACGTCTAAAGCTATGGATCTTGATAGAGCATAAGAGGGACACTCCAAGAGAAAGCAAATGATCCCCAAACATCAACGCCGAGAAGCCAATGAGAAAGAGATGGATAGCTTTGCCAAAACAGTTTTCAAAATTCCTCTAGATATCTCTTTTGATGAAGCTTATTATACTCACATATTATGGATGTTTTTCAGGGAAACAAGGGAGACAGATGATGATATAGAGATAATGTTCAATCATCTCAGAGAGAATATGAAGCAGAGGATTTGTCTTAAGAAGAAAAGTGATCCTGGAAAGTTCGTGGTTCCATGCTTCATCAAGGAAAAAGAATATCCCAACGCCCTCTGTAATATTGGATCATCAGTTAGCATTATGCCAAAGTCTATGGATGAGAAACTGAACCTTAGAGTGGAATCTTCCAATGATTCTTTTACATTTGTAGACTGCTCAAGAGTGAACTCAGGAGGGATGGTAAAAGATGTTCCAGTGCAGATCAACAACACCCTATTCCCAGTAGACGTCCATGTGATGGACATTAGGGTAGACTGGAACTCTTTGCTACTACTTAGTAGAGCATTCATGGCCACCGTAGGAGCTATCTGCGATATGAAGTTAAACAGGTTGTATCTGTCTCTAATCGATCAATATATTTTTATGAACATGTTAAGAATAAGAGCAAGGCTACTCTGATTGAATTGTCTAATGATGCAGAACTTGTGGCCACATGTTTTTGCGATTATAAGTCCCATGAGGAATCGGAAAATGGGGCAGTGATCGATACCCAACCCACACCATCGATCGATGAACAGAAAATTCAACAATCGATCGACACCCACCATTCAGAACTGATGGTCACTTGCCACAACCCAGCAAACCTCGAGTACGACGAAGATTACAGAGAAGAAAAAATAATTGAATATCGAAAAATTGCTATGGCAGCGGCTGGTGTTTTTCATGTTTCCCATCAATTCGGGAAATCGATGTCGATCGATGGTATCTAGTCACCATCAATCGATACAGGTTGTGATTCACATACCAAACTAGATTCAGCAGCAGAACGCGAAAGGGAGTATGGTTATCTACAATTAGATGAGTTCGTCATTATGTGAGATCTAGATGGTCACGCAAGAGCTATGGATGGCAGAACTTTGCATGTCACGAGAAAAGATGTGGCAGATATACTTGCGATGGCTGATGGAGCTGGGAATGTTTTTGGAAACCAGTCTGATTATCGAGCATCGATCGACGGTCACAATGTGACATTGATCGACACCCTTCAGGCATACCAAGGTTATGGTGAAGCTGACGAAGAATACGATGCAAATTACCGAGAGGAAGAGAAGATTGAGTATCGCGGTCTAGCAATGGAAGAATCTTTCTGGGTAATGAATGCAACAGTGGATAATCAAGCATCAAATGACAGCACCTCCCTGCCTTCAAAAAACATCAGACACAAACCAGAACAAAAGCCAAGAGTAGAAGATGCAGATGGTGGTTATCTCAGACCGGATGAGTTTGGAATTTTCAGAGATACAGAAAGACGTGCACATAGAAGAATTATGAACATACCTAAGGAGGATGTAGCAGATGCCTTTGTTATGGCCATCGGATCGGGAACTTTATTTTCACAATAGCCATCGATTGATGCATGTGTACAACCATCGATCGACAGCAAGGAACAACAGAAGAATGTGCCGATCCATGCTCTATACACTCCCGAACCTCTAGAATCGATCGACACCAACAATCATCCATCGATCGACACCATTCCAGGTGTGAACCAGTTTTGTACCTCTAATCCTTTTGTTTCAGGAAGTCCACAATCAGTCGATTGGATAAACCAATTTCTGATAGACGGTACTGTAGAGCATGGACAAAGAGCTTATGATGCAAACGACAAAAAAAATTTTACTAGGAAAAGAAAGACGAGTATGACATCTACAGAGATGAGAAGGGTAATGCACGAGCGATAGACGGCAGAATTGTGAATGTGCAAGAAGAAGATATCAGGGTGTTTCTAGAACGAGCTAATATGTTTGAGCACAGCTTCATATGTTTACCTGATCATGCGGCAAAGATCACTATGTCTATGAAGAAGCAAGAAACATAAAACAAAGCAGAGATTGATGAGATCGTGCATGAGATCTACAAAGCTCAAGAAATGTCACTGGATGATTTCTACAAGAGGCTTGATGATGTCTATTATCCTATGCACGCATGGATGAGATGAAGCAAGATTTGGATACTGTTCAAAGACAAAATGCAATTGGAGCAGACAAAGTGTTATCGATCGACGGCAATATCATGCCATCGATCTATACTGATTTCGATAGACAGAAGTCCACGACAAAAGAACAATTAGAAGATAATTCGATGAGATTGCTTTTTCTCAGAGGCTGATGAAGGACGATATTTCTCAACAATTGGAGGATATATCAGTGACTACAGCCGCCAGACTTAGAATGCTACAGCACAGTATTGAGAATCTACAAAGGAGAATGCTACAGCGCAGTATTGAGAATCTACAAAGGAGAATGCATTCAGTGGAGGTTACAAAGGAGATCATGAATAATGAGAAAGCTAGAGAAGATGAGGCTATGAGAATCTTCGTCAGTACATGGTTTTAGAAGAGCAAAGACGATGTAGACACTTGTTTTCCAAGTGTTGATCCACCTCCATATTAGTCAGAAAGTTCAAACGTCGAGCTTAAGACTATAACCAAGCGCTGAGTGGGAGGCAACCCACTGTTAAGTAAGTTTTAATTTACCTTTTACCTATATTACTATTTATTTCTAGTTTTACTTCGTTTTTACAGAATGTTTAAATTACCATCGGTCGACACCGTAGAGGCACCATCAGTCGACAATGGATCACGACCATTATCGACGCCCTCTTACAGAGAGAGGTATCACATTTTCTACCTAAGCTATTTACTTATGATTTAATTTTTCCTAACCAATCCGGAGCGGATTCACTGGGGACACTGTAATTTAAGTCTAGGGCAAGTTCGCTAACGCTATTTATTTGTTTTTGAGTTATATATATATATATATATATATATATATATATATATATATATATATAAGTTTTTCAAAGAGTTTTATTGAGTCAAGAAAGAGACTATGATCAAGATTTATTATTGAGTAACCACACATTAGCACCATTCTTAAAAGCTTTATTATAGAGATTACTAGAGATACCAAAGTGGATCATAATGCCGCTATATCACACTTGTTTAGAAAGTTTGAATGAACCGAAGCTGATTTCCAATACTAATCCTGACATAACTTACTTGCTTTGGGGCTTGATATACACTGGATTGGATTCCTTCTGGAAGGTAAAAATCTGTGTGCTTCTGATTCCCCTCTTTGTTCCCTTCAAATTAAAAAAAAGAGTCAAACAGGATTTGGTGGCTACAACCATTAAAGCTTGATTCATATTATTCTAGAAAGAGATAAAGGTCCAAAAGAAGTGAACAGGATCTGGTGGCAAAAACCATTAGGGCTTGATTCATAGAAACATGTCCAAATTTCTCAGTCAATTAAAAAAAATGATACCCTCAAAAGAAGGGAGACATTGACTAAAAGGAAGTGAGAAGAGAGAGAGAGGAAAGGAATCAGAGAAGGTTACATGTGTGTTCACATACTTGCAGAGGTAGGAGTCCATATATCCTTTGATCGATACTCCCAAGGTAAAGCCTGCAAATTTATTTTATGCAAGGAAATGAAATCAGTAGAAGGGCGAGTCAGACTAATATTCGCTAAGTTGGTGGTAGAATGGATTTGGTTGCAATACTAAGATAGGGTATATAAAGTTTTTTGTGATTGACTTGATAGGATGTGGTTGCAACAAAGTAGGGTGATAGTTATACTTAGATATTATGTGAGTCTTCGCTTTTTAAAACCTATTTCACAGGCTTGTTTGCTTGAGAACAAGCAAAATGTTAAGTCATAGGGAGTTGATATAGCCTATTTATTACCAGATAGAGGCCATGTTATAGGCTCTATTTATGGTTTATTATGTGTGTCTAGGCTATGTTTTGAGGTCTTTACAGGTCCAGGTGCGTTTTGGAGATATATGAAGATACTTGGAGCTTTTGGAACATTTAGAAGAGAAAATACCGTAGATGATCATTGAAAGAGTCGCAGTACAAGATACCCATCAATTGATGACAACATCTTGCAATCGACCGATGGTAGAGGACCAATATCGATCTATGTTTCGCACTTGCCATCGATCGTTGACCAATTCGCAGACAGCCGATCTCAAGCCTAAGTTAGAGACAAATGACAAAGATACCCTGGAAGAGTTTTGACCTAGATTTTAGGGCTTTATATTTTTTCTTTATGTATTGCACCAGGGGTGTGCAGAGGGAGATAATAGGCACAAGTAATGTAATATAGTTCTAGAGTTTTTATAGGATAATATTCATAACTCCTTAGGAAGATTTGTATTGGAACCCCGATATTTTATCTATACATTATATTCAGATTATTATTCTTATTTTAATTATGTCTGAGTAGTCATCAACTAGATTTAGGGTTGAATGATGGCAATCATTGATTAGCCTAAAATTAAGATTGCTAGGTTGAGATAATTTCCATAAATTGAGTTGTGCTTAATGCTTGCATTCTAGAGTAGCTAACTAGGATCCCGAAAGTATTATATGGTCGACTACGAGAGTATGTTATGTGCCAATATAGATTCTATTGAACTAGGTTGTTAGGTGCATGCGAGATCTGGTCTAGTTAACTTGGTTAAATTATCAAATCTCGTTCATACTTCCTTCTGATTTCACCATCGATCGACATCAGGCCTTAGCCTCTTGATCGATGGTCTTTCCTTTTGCTCGCATTCGAGAGTTGGAGTTAACAGAGTCTGAATATTTAATATTTCAGTTCTAAAATATTTACATTTTTGTGCATCCTATTCCTATAGTCCATTAAGCTTGAAACCCTTGATCTAGCACATTAACATTTGCATCTAGTTAGTTTAGTAGCATATTTCCATATATATAATTACCTAGCTTAGTCTTTAGAAATAAGAAATCTATTGTGTGTCGTTGTTCTATGTGGATTCGATCCCTAAGTACTACACCTAATCTCTCTTGGCAAGAGTATTTTTTTGTGTGTTAATATTAAGGGTTAATTTGATAGTTAATTGTTTAAGATATTTATATTCTGCTAGAACAATAAACACACTGTGTCATTTTCCCTTCAGGGACACCAAGTGCTCAGCAATAATAGGCCCCAGGTTCACCTGCTAGTCGCTCACTTGTGGTGGAACAACCTCATCATCGAGCTCAACCAACCCTCTGACTAACTGTTACAGCAATGTGAGCTCCTTGACCCTCATCTTGTTGGGATTCATCTTGCACAACAGAGTGTTGGCAAGGATCTTCAGGAAGTAGCGTAGGGACAGGTGACAGATGTCGGTGTGAGTGGCTGAGCTGGAGTCGAAGTTGCATGTGGCTATGAGTCCCCAGAAAGCGGTCAGTCCAAGGAAGGAAGGGACGAAGCAGGCGAGGTTCTTGGGGTTTTCAAACCCATAGACTTGGCAGAGGTCAAGAATGGTGATGTTGTATTTTATGCCCCTGATGATAAAGTCAAATAAGCCTCAGACACCCTCTTCGCCCTCGAGTTTTGGTAAATCACTCGATCTTTGGCCACAAAATATTGTACCAGGTCAGGATAGAGTGCATACGGCCTAGTATCATGGTTCTCATCCCCAACTCTCTCATCATATCCCTGATATCACACCTGAGCCCCAGCTTCATCGGGACGTCTCTATCGACGAACCTGGTGGGTTCAATGTAAACGCCTTGCCAGGCGTTATAGTAGAGAGTGTTGTAGTCCTCCCAGTCCTGAGACACAGCTTTGTGGGTACACTCTCTCGAAGCTACAGCTGCCCGAGGATCAGGGTAATGCTCAAATATGTCGATCAACTCCCTTTCCTCTTTGAGCCAAGGGTCACGTCACGGGGGTCATGATGGTGTCAAACTGGAGCTACCAAAGTTGAAACGTGTTTTTGGTTCTTCTCTCGTTCATCTGCAATAGCCAAAATAAACAAGAATCAACAAACATAAGAAAATCATGACGACCATCGATCGACGGTCCCTCATAGAGATCTATCGATGCTCATTCGCGATAACACTGGAATCTTTAACTCTCAATTCGAAACAACAATCATGTAAACTACAATTACGAACAGTTGATAACTCCAAATCTAGTAGTCTATCATCCTAAGCAGTTCTAAATTCTGATCTAAACCCTAAAATTTTTTTATTTTTCTCTCAAGCCCTAAAAATTCCCTAAACTAAGAGATTTAAATAACATAAATTGAATCTTGGTGGATTAAGTGAAGTAAACAAATAGAGGGGGAAAATCGAGTGGGTTAGGCTCAAGAATGAGCAAAATCAACCAAAATTCGAGAGAGAAATCGGCTATAGAAATCACAACATTTCTGGCTGTTATGAAAAGTGCTTATGAAAACGGGTAGTGTCGAGCTTATACATACTCGACACTCTTCCATCGATCGATGGTCCTATAGGGACGTCGATCGATGTTCATTTGTGTGCCTTATATTTCAATTTAAAAGTTAACGTGTATATTATTATATATATATATATATATATATATATATATATATATTTATTCATTTTTAACTAAATTCGTTAAAAAGATTTTAAACTTCTAAATATTTACAAGTGAGTTGTGTCCCACTCAACGCTTGTTTAAGGTCGTAAGCTTGACAGAAAATTGAATTTATCAATCGGGATTTCGCATCTCTAGACGAATGGTCTGAGAATGCATAATTTCAGCTGTAGCCCAGTAATGCTTTATTCTTTTTCCCACTCACTGTGAAGTCCTCCCCTTTTGGGTTAATTAGAAAAATCGCTCCATAAGGAGTAACTTCTCTCTCGGTGAAGGGTCCTGACCAACGAGAATGCAACTTCCTGGGAAACAGAGTCAATCGAGAGTTGTACAAGAGTACTTGGTCATTAGGTACAAAAATGCCTAGAAATGATTTTCTTGTCATGATTGGCGTTTAACCCATTCCATTTTCTCTATGGAAAAGTATGACATCTCCCAGCTGAGCTAGCGCACATAGCAGAATGGCCATCAAAACAATGACTTTTGATCCTAAACCCTCTTCGGAATGGATATTAATCCAATTGAATGAAGTGGGCGAGATCAGGTATGACGCCTAAGAGACCTCAAAATTGTAAATACAAATCAATACGGGTTGATCATACCGTCTTTTCTAAGATTTATTTGATTTGACGATTGGAAACCTCTACTTGTCCGTTATTCTGAGATGATAGGGTGTTGACTCGATGGTGAACTCCATGTTTCTTGAGTAGTTTTCCGAACACTTTGTTTATAAAGTGGGTACCTCTGTCGCTTATTACGGTTCGTGGAATTCCAAATCGGGGAAAGATTATATTTTTGAAAAGTTTTACAACTACAACATCGTCATTTTTCGGAGTGGCTATCGCTTCAACCGATTTGGATACGTAGTCTACTGCGATTAATATGTATTTGTTTCTGTACGGAGAAGGAAAAGGACCCATAAAGTCGACGCCCCAATAATCAAACACTTGAACTTCAAGTATGAAATTATGTTCCATTTCGTGTCGCATGCTGATTTTTCCTCTCCTTTGGCAGGGATTGCACTTTGCTACATAAGCTTGAGCATCTCGAAACATGGTTGGCCACCAAAAACCTCCTTGTAGAATTTTTGACACTGTCTTAAAACTGGCAAAATGCACAGCATAATCGGATCCATGACAATGGTAAAAAATATCTGAGGTTATGCATTCAGAAACGCATCGTCTGTATATGCCGCCATAACAATGTTTGTAAAGGAAGGGTTCATCCCAGTGATATCTCCGGATTTTTCTCAGAAATTTCTTTTTGTGGTATCCTTTAAAGACTTCTTGTTCTACGTCAGCTGCAAGATAATTTACTATATCTACGTACCAAGGTATATCAGAGGTGTTCAAAGCCCACATCCCCTAAATTAAAGTTCTACCTCGGGGAGAATCACTGTTTGAAATCAAAGGATTGCATTTAACATTTATATTGAGTGGGATAACCATTTCGTCCTTCTTTTCAGAGATGTCATCGATCGATGGTCCTTTGCGGGAATCGATCGATTCTTCTTCATGTGACGAACGTAAATGACCAATGGAATTTGATTCTACTAGGTAGACGTTTTCTGTGAGTAAGGAATCGTCTACATGGATGTCGTCTTCGACTCTTATTCGAGATAGGTGATATGCGACTCTGTTTTCTACTCATTTTTTATCCTTGACTTCTAGGTTTCACATCTTTTTTGTTCATTAAATACCTCAAGGCAGAGTGGTCGGTATGGACGATCACTTTTGAACCGACTAGATAAGAGCAAAAATTTTGAAAGTGAACACTATAACTAGTAATTATTTTATGTTGTCGTGTAATTGCGTTGTGGATCATCGAGAGTTATTCTAGCGTAGTATATAGTGTGCAGCTTACTGTCCTTTTTCTGTCCGAGCACAGCGCTTATAGCGAAATCGCTAGCATCGCACATAATTTCAAAAGGTAAACTCCAATCCGGTGCTTTCACATTCAGAGCAGATACGGGTGTGGAGTCGAACTTCACTTATTTACATAGGAGTGCTGTAAGACGTCTAGCAATCTTGCTAAAATATATTATGAATTTTCTATAAAATCCAACATTTCCTAAGAAGCTTCTAACGTCTTTCACGTTTGTCGATGGTGGCAAACCTGTCATTACTTCAATTTTGGCTCTGTCTACCTCAATACCGGCTGCTGAGACCTTGTGTCCCAAAACGATTCCACTGTTAACCATAAAGTGGCATTTTTCCCAATTTAGGACTAGATTATTTTCTTCGCATCTTGCCAACACCTTGGACAGGTTATCCAGACATGTTTTGAAATATGGATCGTAAACTGAGTAATCGTCCATGAAACTTCCATAAAGTCTTCGATCATGTCAGTGAATATGGACATCATGCATCTCTGGAAAGTTGCAGGAGCGTCACAGAGTCCGAAAGGCATTCTGGGGTGTGCGAATGTTCCATAAGGACAGGTAAAAGTTGTCTTTTCTTGATCGTCGGGTTGTATAGGTATCTGAAAAAATCTTGAATACCAATCGAGAAAACAATAGTATTGATGGCATGCGAGCCTCTAACATCCAATCAATAAAAGGTAGAGGAAAGTAATCCTTTCGCGTGGCAGCGTTTAGCTTTCTGTACTGTAATCGATACACATTTTGTGTCGGTTACAGTTCTCATCGAAATCAGTTTTTCTTTGTCATTCTTCACCACTGTAATTCCTCCTTTCTTTGGGACAACATGAACTGGACTGATCCTGTTACTATATGATATTGGATAAATAACACATGCTTCCAGAAGTTTCATGATTTCCTTTTTACTACTTCTTTCAGGTTGGGATTTAATCTTCTTTGATGTTTAAAGGATGATTTCGATTCATCCTCCAGGTGTATCCTATGCATGCATAGATTAAGGGAAATTCCTGGAATGTCATTTAAAGAGTATCTGATGGCCTTGCCATGTTTTCGCAACTTGTTAAGGAGAAGTGCTTGCTCTTCGCTTTTCAGGTTGGAATTGATGATGACAGGATGGGAATTTTCATAAAAAAAGACATAGTTAAGTCCAGCTGGGAGCGGTTTAAGCGCAATCTTAGGTTCTTTCTCCTTACTCCAAACTTCGGTCATTGAACGTTGTCGATCGACGGAAGACTCTACCTCTCGATCGACAGTGGTCGAGAAGTCGATTTCTTTGATGTCGGCATTCATTACTTCTTCGGTAGCATCCATCAATCTCGCATATTCCTCAGCTCGATCATCCAATGCAAAAATTTTGCTGTCTGGAGATGTTATTTCTCTCCCCAAGGGATCATTAGAACACATATCCATAAACGTCTCTTCAGCTAATTAAGAAAGGTGATCTATATAGTAGGCTTGACCATCAATCAAGGGTTTTTTGACTATCTTTTCCATATCAAAAACCATCGGCACTTATTTGATATTGAGACATATGTGTCCTTCTCTGACATCAAGGAACGATACGACTGTAGCCAGGAATGTTCTTCCAATAATTATGGGATTTCTGGGTTATTGCTTATATCTTAGCACTATGAAGTATGTAGGTATAAGACATACATTAATGCGAATGGACAGATCTTCAAGTACACCTTCTAGAATCCTAGTGGATCTATCGGCTAAAACGAGTAGACTAAAACTGAGTTAGCCCGAGGGCGATTGCAACTGAGTAAAGCATCAAGTTTACACTAGAGCATAAATCACAGAGTGATCTTTGGAATCTCTCATTGCGGATGGTGCAATCTAGAACAAAGCTACCGGGATCAGGAAGTTTAACTGGGGTTTCTCCTTGAATAATCGCGCTCACTTCCTCGGATACCATCATTATGCCATGCTCTGTCTCACTGAATCCTCGTGATACTGCATCTTTCACATATTTCTTGATGCATTTGAAACCTTTAAGGCACTGCTAAGTGGCATTTCGATGATCACTTTATCTAAAGCTTTCTTGCATATTGCTCGATCTAACTCTTTTTCGCTTTCGCATTACTACCAGGAAAATGGGTTCTCGCTTGGTCTTCCTCATGAATGTCCCAGTTACCACCTTGAATCATTCGATGATTTAGCGTCGACCATTAAGTGAAAATAGATTCTCTGAAGATTACTACTTCTTCAAACTATTCTCATACTCTCTTGCTGGAGAAGCAGCATGTTGGTTCAACAGGTTGCCACCAGGATCACTCACTACCTCGAATGACATCACGAACGCCTTCCTCACCAATTTTCTCTATGATACTGAAGAAAATATGGAGATCGAGATGGAATTTATGCTGAGATATATGGTAGAGGACGAAGAAGAAGATTGATATGGAGAACTGAGAATAGTTGAAGAATCTGATATTAGTGATCGACTTCAGCATCGATCAATACTAAGACTTCAACGTCTACCAAAGTTAAGACCTCAACATCGATCGACATTAGCCCCTGTTGCCGATCGACACCATTCTTGAAGCTAGAGAAATTCGTGAAGCAATTGGATAAGAGCATAACCTGAAGATTTGGGTCAAGAGTCTGAGCAAAAGCTTAATGACGATCAGCACACATTCAGAAGAGATCTGTAAACTTCACCAAAATCTGGCATCGATCTATACCCACCGGATAACATTGACCGACAACCACCCAACTTCATTGATCGACAGCCACCGAACTTCATCAATCGACACCCATTTGATGATATAGATCGGCACCCATGCTGGATGAACAATATTACGTGATTGAACCAGAACTAGTTGGAAAGAGTATGCGTGAGTCTGAGACCCAGAAAATCTACGACCACCTATCTGCATAGAAGAAGCTGCTGGTTTTCGCAAAAGAGTGAAGAGGGTACATGAACTTGTGAATTTTGTGGTTCTCTGAGCTGTTTTAGAGGTCGAATTTCCTATTCCACAAGATAAAAGTGTGCATCCGGGTTCCTACAGTGTGGTATTTGATGATCAAATGTATGCGGTAGCTTCTTAGAGAGGGTTGAGATATAGAAGTGACATCAACAAGGCCCAACAGAAGCAGTATCGATCGACACCATAACTGCAGTATCGAATGACACCACCATTGGAGCATCGATCGATACCCGTCGCGTATCAATTAGAAAATTTTTGAAGTGTGTCGAAATCTTTTTGATGGAGGAACCACGAGATCAGACAAGTCTGGGGAAAAGAAGAAGAGGAATTGGAAGAAGAGGAAAAGGACCAAGGACGGTCCTCAGTTATCATTGATTTCCCACTTCTCAGATGGTGTTAGGTAAAAAAGAGTGCGCAGCAGATGCTTCTCGCACCCATTTGCAAAGCTTTGAAAAATCCTTATTACTTAGATGATAGACAAAGGAGAAGAGTCTATGGAGGCTTTCACAAAAAGGTTGATGAAGCTGAAGACATTGGACACTGAGAATTGTTTTGGAGCAAGTCCCAAATCTCATCAGAACTCCAAAACGTCAAGCTAAAGACTATAAACAAGCGCTAAGTGGGAGGCAACCCACTGTTTAGTAAGTTTTCAATTAGTTTTTATTATGTTAGTCTAATTTCGAATTTAATTTTATTATTACAGGTTTTCAGAAGAAAAAAAAATTGAGGAAGATAGTCTGTACAGAGCATCGACCGACACTTGATCACTGTCGATCGACAGAGCAACCCGAGTATCGATCGATCACCACTGAATTGTGTCTATCGACAGTCACCATCAGCGAGCAGGTAAATCGTTTTTCCTTGTTAAATTTTGTCCTTATGGTTTATTTGCTTCACCAATCTTATATTGTATAACACTGGGGACAATGTTATTTAATTCTGGGGGAGGTTTACTTATATTGTGTTATGTTTTGAGTTTTATTATCTATGAGTTTTTATTAAAAGTTTTTATAGTGTCAAGAAGGGGATAAAGATCATATTAATATGTTTACTTGTTCACTAACCACACTATAGCGTCATTCTTAGACTTGTTGATTACAGAGAGTACTAGAGATACCAAAGTGGATCATCATGCCATTAGACTACACTTGCTTAGAAAGTTTGAAGAAACCGAAGCTGACCCCCAACCTAATATTGACTAAATTGTTTGCTTTAGGGAATGGTATACAATGGATCGGATTCCTTCTGCAAGTTTGTTAGGTACAACTCATTGCACCTTTGATTCCATTCTCTCTCTCTCTCTCTTTGGCATCTACTAAAAAGATTGAGATCATTTCCTGAGATGCAAAGGGGTAGGTACATTACTGATGACCCCACTATTCTAATTCAAAGGAATGATCACACATTATTAGAAGCGAGGGGTAGGTACATTGCTGATGACCCCACTATTCGCCTACAAATTTTCCCAAAAAAAAACGAAAATAAGATGGCAAGATGGACTATATCAACATCATTGTCCATTAAGTTTGAGATCCAAAAAGATTCAGAGAAAAGAGAAAAGAGGGAAGAAAAGGATCAGAGAAGACTACATGTATGATCAGATACTTGCAGTGGTAAAGAGTCCATGTGTCCTTTGATCGATACTCCCAAGCTAAAGCCTACACTTTTATTTTATGCAAAGAAATGAGGTTAGCAGAGGGGTGAGTCAGACTAGTATTCGCTAAGTTGCTGGTAGAATGGATTTGGTTGCTATACTATGATAATATATATAAAGTTCCTCTGAGATTGACACTTATTTGATGTGGTTGCAATATATTAGAGGTGAGAAGGTAAGTTAGAGATATTGTGAGTCCTCGTGTTTTCAAACTTCTTCCACAGGTTTACCCTTGTTTCGCTTGAGGACAAGCAAAATGTTAAGTCTGGAGGAGTTGATAGGACCTGATATTTACTACTATTTTGCCATGCTATCATCCCTATTTAGAATCTATTATATATGTTTGGAGTATGCTTTAGAGTATCTGCAGGTTCAAGTACGTTATGGAGAACTTTGGTGATTATGGAGCTTTTAAAGATGCAGAACTGCGAAGACACGTCAGATGTTTAGCTATGTATGGAAGCCTTCCCACGGTGAGATTGATCTGATATTTGGAAAAAAAAAGATAGATATTTTAGTTAGATTTTGAATGACACTGGTTTGAAGTCAATCAGGATCCTAGATCCAAAGTTATGATCGATTTACTAGAGTGTGGTCTGTCAGCCTCACGAGAGGAAGCTGTCAAGAATGCTTAATGAATTTCGATCAACGGCGCAGCCCTAATGTCGATCGAAGGTGATCCCAGAAGACAGGCCCGGCTTGTTTCAATACCGAATTAATCCCAGAAGCAACCACAAATTACCAGAATACCCCTAGACGAGTTTAGACCTAATTTATATTGTTTTCTAAAGCCATTGTTGACCGCTAAGATTTATTCTATCTATTGTTATAGGGTTAGGAGATAAGGGAGAAACTCCTTCAGAGTCCTCCGGGAACTCCTTTGGTTCTTTAATTGATTTCTATTCTATATTTATTTCATCTATGATTTATTTGACAAAGATCATGTATGAGTAAATCCATCTACTAGGTTTAGGTTTTCTAGGGTTTTCATGGATTAGCCAAACAATAAAATTGTTAGGGTGATTATTATATCTATCATTATAATTGTTTTTATTGCTTGCTTCTAGAGTAATTAACTATAAACCTGATAATAGGATAATTAGCGCATGTGAGAGCATGATCTATTACCTGATATAATTCTATTGCGCTAGGTTGTTAGAAACAAACGAGATTTGATCAAGGGAACGTAGTGAACATATCGATTAGGTCTTACGGCTTGACTCGAGAGACCATCGATTGACGCAAGATCATTTCCATCGATCGACATTCATTCCGTGTCAACAAACGAGAGCTGAGACATCGGACTTAGTCAATAGATTAGACTCGCAGCGAGAGCTTGTCATCTTTTACATTAGATATCGAGTTCTAGGATTGATATCCTTAGTTTTTAACCTCTATAATCCACTTGCCTGAAATTCTACGTCTAGCTATTTGCATTATTGTGTACAACAACCAATCAATCAACTTGCTACTTTATTTATTGCCTAATAAACTGTTTGCCTAGCTTAACTGAAAAGTCTATAGTCTATTATGTGTCCACGCTCCCTGTGGATTCGATCCGTAATTAATACAACTGAAACTCTTATTTGAGAGAGTAAAATTCACTCCTTAGAGTAATTTGCGTGATATCAGTTGAGTACGGTGATTTCTTCATCTTGACTAGCTCGGCATATCATTATCAAACGATTTGATCTAGACAGTCTACGCGTCCTATTCTCGGCAGCTACTAGTCTGGTATCTCGTTATCAAACGATTCGTTCTCGGTGGCCTATGCATCCATTGTCGGCAATATTGTCTTGATCTCGGGAATCATCTTCCATTCCAACCACGGCAACATGCGGATCAGCAAAACAAACTCAACCCGCCGATTTCATCATTCCATCAACACATGGATTGCATCAATACTGCGAAGACATATTTACTCATAACGGCTTGTTTATGATGGTTTGTTCATGGCGTTTCGTTCACGATGACGTCCATGGCGACTTGTCCTTTGTAGTTAGTCAAATGATGCTTCATCCATGGTGGCTCACTCGGGTGGTTCAGAACACTGTCCACACAGACCGTTAACATGACCTTCCCAGAGTAAAAAGTCTGATTGGAATTAGAAGCACGTCTACGACAACTCGTCCGAGACAGTTTGTCTACGACACTTTGTTTACGACAAACTAACCATGTCAACATGTTCATGACAATCTGTTTAGGACATGACATGAGTATGGGCCAAGTCAATTGTCTTATAAACCCTATTCGTAAAATTAGCAGAGATTAATTTTATCTCTCTCTCTCTACGAACTTGGGAGGGGGGGGAAGACTTACTGTCGGGGAAGGATCTTGGGCTCCTCAAAAAAAGCCTTTCAGAAAATAATTAAGCTCATTTACAAGAGAGTCACTAGAAAACCTTAGACTGAGCTTGTATAAATAAGGAGAAACCTCCTCCTTATGAATGATCCTTTCCTCTTCTTATATCTAGAACTCATTCTTATAGAGATTTTATAGATTCTTAGATTCACTTTACACTTCAAATCATCTTTGTAATGAAATCTTTGATCAATAAAATTTCTTGGATGTTCCTCTTCCCATTTGATTTCAATGAAGATTTCTCCTAAACTTACATAGAAATGTACTGTCTAAATCCAACAAACACATCATTTTTGGGTTAAACACTAGTCCCACTCATCATCGCTAAGTTCAATGCACTGGGTACTATACTTGAATATGATGAGTCTGATTCTTCCACTGTCGATTCTGGTCATCGGATAAGCTTTCAAAAATTCTCATAACAGACGTTTCATGGCGTCTCTGTGGTTCCAGTCTCACCTACCTTCAACCTAGTGAAACCACCTGTGCCTCAGCATCTATCTCCAAACACTGCAGCAATCCGAGAGATTGGTCAAAGCTAGGAATTCAAATTTAAGAACAGGAAAATTATGCCTTGGGAAGGGGAGAGGATTCAAGGTGTGGATTTGGAGGATCTTCAGCTCATACTTGGAAATGTTAAAGGTCGTTAGTTGATATATGAAGAACAAAAGGACCCGTTGTGGCATGTTGGAAGCAAAAAGGTTGAAGTGTTAGCGTGTTGTTCAGTTCAAGGTTTTGGTTCTTGTACTAGAATTGATATTAATAGTACTATTGAGTTTGTTTCATATTGCATTATTTTGTAGACAGGCTATGTAAGATGTATGTTTCTATCATGTATCATTCCTTTAGGTCTTGTAAGACATTACAACTATTTTATTATGAAGTGGCTTAAACTTGAGACATAGCTAAGGATGAAACAGAGGAAACAAGACTTAAACAGAGTCCAAGAGAGAACAATGTTGAAGAAAAAAGGTTCATTATGTAAAAAAGGACTTGAGATTCTAGTCATAAGTTACACAAAATCTCTATTACAAAAAAGACATGATTATGAAAACTTTGTAAATATTTAGTGAAAAAATCAAGGGAAAACCTAGGTGTTTGAAGAAGAAAGGTTTATGGGCGATTTTTCGCTTTTTTGTTATACAAATTCGACATTTTTTAAATAAGGAAACAAAATATTTGCAAATACTTTCATAATTGCATTTTCTATATTTTTCAAATTTGTTCATGATTATCCGAATGCACATTCTACTATGTGTAGAAGCAAGAATATAGGTTTGAGATCTATTTCTATTAAGATTAGACTTTTGAGTCGTTTGTAGATTGCTTATTCTACAAAATTTAGAGTAAGGGGTAACAGGCACAATGTCCATTTCAAAAATATTTAGGTAATTGTAATTTATGTATATTACTTATTCTAATCGAGTTAATTCACAAATAAAACGTGAATTTTTATTTCCACTAAATCATTTTTCATAGAATGTAATATCTGCAATCTGTAGAACGAAATTTAAATTTTTTATTTAAGTATTTTTAGAACCCAAAAAAATACCACTACACTGATATATGTATTTCTTCAATAGTTCCTATTTTTCATACTTATTTTGGTTTGTAAAAAGATTTATTTAATTTATTTTTATAAATAGAAAGGGCATTAAAGATAAAAATGGTACAAAAAAATTTTTCCCATAAAGACAGTGTAGGTGTTTTTTTGGTCAAAAGAACAATTTTCCCAAATCATTATAACAAGAAACAATACTTTTACCAAAGATTTTAGTTATATTATTGATGTGTTGCGATTTTAACACTTTAAAACTCATTTTGAACGAAGAATGATTGGTTTTTCAAGGTATTTTGGTCTTTTCGGCGTCTTTTGTTGTTCTTCATGAGATATTACAAGTTACAGGTTAACTTGTTGGAAAAGAACACATTTGGAAAGGAATTTGAGCACAAATGAAGCACAAGATCGATTAGAGATGAAAACATGAATAGATCAATAGATTTGTGCCATAGATCGATCGATCCAGTGTGTAATATTGTGAATTTGCCAACAAGAATGGATAGGCCAATCCAGAAAATCAATTTATGTCAGTCGATAAGTGATCAACCAATTTTTAATGTAGGACTTGATCGATCAATGGTAAGGATCGACCTATCTTTTCTATATGGATTGACAGATCCTTGCCATCTGAGAGCAACTTTCCATATTAGTGAAAAGACCCGTTTTAAAGACCTAAAAGCCTAAAACCTGAGTTTATTTTGCCCTTTTTCATATGTTCTTGTTCTTGGCGGCGGAGAGATTTTAGGGTGATGTTTGAGAGACTTTGGATCATTATTGTAGACTTTTGGAAGGAAATTTCTTCATATACTCTAGAGCTTTTCTTATCCATCTTTTCTTTCAATATAATTTATTGATGTTTTCTCTAATTGCATATTGTTGTTGTCCATTGATCATGAATGAGTAGTATCTTAGTTGGGTTACGGGATTCTATTATGGGATTTCTCGAAGTATCGATCTGTAAACTGTTAGATTAAGAATTTATGATTTCGGATCTTTGTCTACTGATTCTTTTAAGGCTGAGACTTGACTGATCACCTAGCCTCTAATTCTAGGATTTTAATCACACCGGAAATTCTTGATTGAATTCATGAAATATCAGTAGATGAGCAAGGTTTCTGCAACCAATGGAAGTTGATGTTACTACGCCTGTTGAACTGATCAAACCTAAACCTAAAGCCTTTTTAATATCTGAGATAAAGTGGAAGCTTGTATTTAGGATTCTAAGCATAGGGTGTAGCGTTACGGAAGTAGGATAACTCTAATATTGTGACTTGAGTATGAGACATTGTTACATTTTGTTTCCCTGTCATCTTGTTGCATGATCATTACTGAAGAGAGACCCCTGAGAATTCTCATTGGCCAACGCTTGGTGTAGTTGCCTCTAGTTTACTTGTTCTTTGCTTTATTGAATTTATAAAATGAAACCCAAACAAACAATCTCTTTGGTAATAACTTTGTGCTACTCTATGTGTGATCATCGGTCCTGGTGGATTCGATCTTGTATTACTATTGCGTACTTTGTGCACTTGCAGTTAGGAAATCAAGAAAAACATGACATATCATGTTTTTGAAAGGGATCAATTTGTCACCTTAGAGTTAAAGATCAGTTTCAGTCTGTAGCTTTTTATTTTATGTTCTTTAATATTGTTTCTTTCTCTTTGTTTGTGTGCTCTCAATTGCATGAGCAGGATTTATACTAGGATCTAAGGATCATCGACTTTAATACATTTGGAGTTAAAGCTTGGCCACCTAGAGAGACAGGGAAAAGAAAGGAGTTGCAATTGTTGAGAAATTTGAAGAACTTGAAGAAGTTGAGGTATCTGAAAATGAGAATAACCAGTTTCAGGGTATTCCCCAGAATCAGTAGGATAACAACAATAGCTAGAATCTACCTTTTGTGGGTGGACAAGGTGGCAACAATGCTGCTAACAATAAACAACCATGTGTAGTTATGAGACAACTGGCTGCGAATGAGGGGATACCAAGGAGGACTTTTGCGCATTATGACACTCCTGATACTTTCTAAGTGGATCACTCTGGGATTCGCACACCTCATGCTGAGAGGAGAGATTTCGAGATGACGACTGGCCTCATCAATTTGGTGCAACAAAATCAGTTCCATGGGCTTCCTTATGAGAACCCAATGTATCATCTAGGGAATTTTGAGTCAATCTACAACACATCAAGGTAGAAAGGGGTTCCTAAAAGTACTGTAAAATGTAGGTTATTCCCTTTCTCATTGGCTAATAAGGCTGTCAGATGGTTGAAGTATTTAGCACCAGGTTTGGTTCTCTTACTACTTAGGAGGAGACAAAAAATGCTATTATGGGATACTTCTTCACTAAGTCGAGGTTCACATATCAGAGGAGTAATATTGGAGGTTTTCAACAACTTGGTTCTGAGAGCTTTCATGAAGCTTGTGAACACTTCAAAGAGTATATATTGGATTGTCCTCACTATGGTTACACTGATGTGAACCTGTTGAACATCTTCTACAATGGAGTCAATGAAAGCCATCATAACGCCATGGACACTGCTGGCAATGGCGTTTTATAACCAAGAGAGTAGAAGAAGCCTCCGTTTCGATGAAAACTTGTCAACCAGAAATCGGAGGTCATAGTTTGATATACTCAAGAGAGGTTTTGGGTCTGATTCTCAGAAGATTGATAATCTGAATACCAAGATTGAGATGTTGATGAAGAGACACCAAAAATCAGTGTGCTTTGTGGGTGATCAGAATGAGCAGTCTTGTCAGAAGTCTGTTGGCAATGATTATTTGTAAGTTGATGTGAACTACATTGTTGGTCAGAGGAACTACCAACATAGGCTTCAATTAGAACTACACAAACCAGAATCAGCTGTTTTATTGGAGCTCACTGCAATGTTGTCTCAACCATAGAGAGTGACGAAATAAATTGGATATGGGGGAAATTCGACAGTGTCAATGATTGGTTGATCCAGGGACAATGGGTCGATCGTTCCATGACATCGATCAATTGATCTGCATCTGAGGGATCAGTTGGTCCATTTCCACCAGAAATGAAGAATGTCTTTGGAGTTTCTAGACTCAAGGGATTCCCAAGGACCCCACACCTTGTTGTGCCACATAATTTGAGAGAGTCTATCAGTGAAAAGACTCTAGCTGGATTACAGAAAAGGATCAATAGAATTCTCCATTCTATGTCGTTTGAAGATGCTTTGGTAGGTACCATCTAAACAAGTTCTTCATCAATAGCAGATAAACATAAAGGCATCAAGGGTGATCCTCATTTGATGTTGATACCTCATAGGTTCTCTGGTGATGTGATTGAGTATGACGTGAAATGCAAAGGGACCTCAAAGCCTTTGTCTAAATTCGAGCTTTTCTCACCTCGGAGATGAAAGAGAAGGGTGTTGGAGCTTTGAAAGGTATTATAAGCAATGTTTTGATGCTCAAGATGTTTGATGGTGGAGCTTGTTTTGGATCAAGCTCTCATGCCCATCCGGACTGAAATTGAACTCCAAAAGTCAGGCTCGTGACTTAAAACAAGCGATGAGTAATAGGCAACCCACTAGGTTCATTTTCCTTTCTTTTTATTTTGTTTCTTGTTTTTGTTTGTTACTCTTCTTTGGAATTATTTTCACACCAAGACTGTGTGAAGTTTGGTAAAGATTGCTACAAATGTTATTTCCTTTGTTCTTACTTTTGGTGTGTTTTGGAGTTAGTCCTAGAGTTTCTCTTTACTGTTTTATTGAGCCTTATGATAATATCTAGACTACCACCTTGTGCGTTGTGCATTATTATTTCATATTGACCATTTTATAGGACTATTAGCGCAAACAAGCGGATAACCTCGCAACCAGACAAAACATGTAGTTGCAGTTTTCTGAAGTTGAAGATACAAGAAACCCTTTTATTTAAACCAAATACGCTACTCTCTTAGCTTGTAAAGTAAAGTAGAAGGCAACCCTTTTATGTAAACTTCAAACATTTTAAACTAGTAGAGATTTTTGCTTTGGTGAAGAAGAGATAGAAATCGAAACACGATACAAACCTTGCAGTCAATAAATTACGGCCATATGATTGGGACTTTGACATGATGAAGAGAACTTACGTTTTGTCTCTTCTCGCCTAGTCATTATCGTTTTATATCGAAAGATTGAAAGACGCCATAAAGAACGTACCAACAACCAACATCCAACTAAACAACAAAATAAAATTCCAAATTAAAAAACTAGACAACGAAATGTCTCAAATGATTTATTTTCCCTTGTTATATTTTGAGCATTCCAAGATTGACTTCAGAGATACCATAAGGTCCATAACTCATGATTGTTGTGATTGCTTGAGTCTATGTCCTAACTCTTTAATGTATGATTATTATGATATTATATTGTTCACTTTAGGCTTAAGAGATAAGTTTGTATGAATTTATTTTTGGATTTTTTTTAAAAAGTCTTGTACTAATTAAAGTTGGACATCTCTTTATATATTAGATACTCCCTTTCTAAATTTTCAGTGTGAGATTTTGTTTGATATCTCACATTTTCTTCCTCAAACTAAGGATCATACTCATCTCGCGTGTTTTTCCTTCAGCGAATCATCTTGGCACCACCTTGTACCAGTAATCGCAGGGTTTCGTTTAGAATGTTTCTTCCACAACATCACAGATTCCATGATCGTCTGATTATTTCCTGCCACAGGCTTCCTTTTCCGACTTGAAGGGTCTCATTCCTACTTGAAGGATATTTTAATTTTTTTTGGCGACTCGTAAAACTGTTTTTGATACCAATTGTTGGATTTGTTAAAGCCCATTTCCAACTCTTTAATTTCCAATTAGTACAATGTAATCTACTTTGGACCTTAAAGACAAATTCACAATGATTTACTTTTGGACTCCTTTTTAAAAAGTCTCATACTAATTGGAGTTGGATTTCTCTTTATATACTAGACATTCTTTATCTAAATTTCTAATATGAGATTTTGTTTTTTACCTCAAAATGATTAGTCATCTTCTTCTTACTTAGAGTTAAATGGAGTTTAGCTACAGACTATATAGCGTATAGTTTTATATCCATTTGTTGTAGTTAAGAAGTTCTAAGGAATTTAGGAACCAGATATCTTAAATAATTGGTCAAACACCTAAGAAACGATAAGTATTTAAGATTCTAAAATATAATAATCTATAATTAATTTGCAGATTATACCATCTTGATGACTATAAAAATTCTTGAAAGATGAGGAGACTAAAACACTGGGATAGCAGCTGAGTAAAAAGCATGATCATTCTTGTAGAGAATCGATCTTGGCTTTGTTCTTGTAACAACGAATCAAAGACACACGGAATATATTTGGCGAGTCCTTCTCCAAACTGGAGATAAACTCAATATCACTATGAACCGAAAAGATTACAAACTTCGCACTAGTTGCGTGTTTTATGAGAGATTATTTGTTTCTATATCTAAAACAATGATTGTAGAAGTCTATTTATATCACAAGATTAAGCTAATTCTACTTGGAACAGGATTTGCCATACGCATTTGTTTCCCTTTAGAACTAGGAGTTTCTTGTTTCACAATAACTAATCTTATTCTTGTCTTCTTTTCAGGTTCTGTCTGAAGTCCAATAAGCCCAAGAATGGCCCAAAGAGACACCAAGGCCTCACATTATCCACCTTGACTCTTTTGGTCATTCATCGGCTTCTCCGATTCTCCATCTCTCCTCTCTGCGAAAAAATCAGAGACCTTGACGAAAAGCTTCACCGCTCCGTCTTCTCCTTCGTCTGTTCTCCGACGACGCTTCACCGGAGTTGCATGCCCTTTCTCCGATCATTTGCCTCTCTTCTCGCTTCCGAACATCACCTCTCTTCGATTCTTCGTGACTAAGACAAGATCCCGACGCCGTCGTTGTTTGTCTTCACTGGCGTTGGCTCTCACCGCCTCCACCATGATAGTCTCAGGTTTCATTTGTTTTATTTGTCTGTTTCCTTAGACAATTTTGAACAAAACCTAACCTTTGATTTCTCAATTTTCCAGCTTGTCCCTTGATGAAATCGATAAAACCCCTTGAGTCTTTGTGTTCTTCCGGTGAATCCTTCACCACACGGCCTTCATACGGACCAAATCAGACACGTCAAAATTCAAAAGGTAACTCCTTTTGTTTTGACTTGTTCTTCTTCCTGTAGACATCCGTGTCTTCATGCTAAAAAAAAAACTGTAATGAAAGATTCCTTTCTTGCTTAAAAACAAACTTATTCCTTGTTTAATTTCCACAGTTTATGGTGTTGACGTCTCTTCACCACTTCACTTCCATTAGGTAATCAAACAGAGTTGTTTCTTCAATCCCTTTAAGAGCTTTGAATCTGTGTACTAATAACCTTATATTCATAGCTTTGTTGCAGACGTTTCCTTGCTACAGCCACACGTATTCTTCAGGTATGACCTCTGATCCTGCTTCTTTATAATGGTGTCCCAACCTCTGTTGGATCTATCCTGCAAAATCATTCGGTTGACTAGTATTTGAAATAACTTTGCAGATTCCTTGTATAGACAACTCATGTCTACAGCCACCATTCTTCAAGATATATTTTTTTTCTTTGAACTCATCCCAAGCCTTTTATAATTCCCTGTCGAAACCATCAGTTTTCTTTTCCCGAAACTGATACACTTTGTGGCCTTTCCGCGAGGTGATTACTTCGACAGCTGTGTCACCTGCAGCCACTGGAGTCCTACTATCGCAGGACCTTGAGGATCTCCAGGCATCTCTCGAACTTCTGTCCAGGTACACACTTAGTTAGGAAATCCGCAGGGTTGATAGATGTATGAATTTTATGAACCGTAACATCACCAGCTTCAATTACATCCCTCATAAAATGTAGTCTAGTGTCTATATGCTTAGTCCTTTCATGGAAGCCTCCATTCTTGGCTAAGTGTATAGCACTTTGAGAATCTGAAAATACTCTTACATCATCTTGTTCAAACCCCAACTCTGTAATAAAACCTTTTAGCCATAGTGCTTCCTTAAAAGCTTTGGCTAATGCCATGTATTCTGATTCTGTCGTTGATAGTGCAACAATATGTTGGAGACCTGATCTCCAGCTTATAGTGTTGTCTCCGACTTGAAATACATACCCTGTAACCGATCTTCTCCTATCCAAGTCGGTTGCATAGTCTGCGTCGCAGAATCCTTGTACCTTGAAGTTTTCTCCTTTAGTAAACAATAGATCTGAACCTAGAGCTCCCTTTAGGTATCTCATCACTCACTTAACAGCTTCCCAGTGTTGTCTTCCTGGTTTACTCATATACCGGCTGATTAAACCCACTGCGAAACATAAGTCTGGTCTAGACCCCACCCTTGCGTACATCAAGTTTCCAACAACGATGCATATGGTACTTCACTCATGAATTTGGCTTCCACGTATTCTTCTTCTTGTGTCAAGCTTTTAAGTTTGAATTGCGGTCCAATAGGAGTAACCATTGCTTTGCTCTCGGCCATATTAAACGTCTCTAGGACCTTTTGTAGATACTCACCTTGTGATAACCTTAGAGTCCCTTTCACTCTGTTTCTAATAATATCCATCCCAAGTATCCTTGAGGCCGCTCCAAGGTCCTTCATCTCAAACTCTCTCTTCAAGCTATCTTTGATTCTTTCAATTTCCTTAGAATCCTTAGATGCTATGAGCATGTCGTCGACATAGATCAAAAGATAAACCATATGAGATGAGTCTGAACCTTTCCTGTAGACACAAGGATCATATGCACTTCTGTCGAAGCCTTGTTGTTTCATGAAGCTGTCAAACCTCCTATTCCACTGTCTTGGTGACTGTTTTAATCCGTAAAGAGATTTTAGCAGGAGACAGACTTGATCTTCCTTTCCTTCTTCAACGAACCCTTCTGGCTGTGCCATATAGATCTCCTCGTCCAAATTTCCGTATAGGAAAGCTGTTTTCACGTCTAGTTGTTCCAAATCAAGATCAAAATTTGCAACAAGTGACAATATGATTCTGATTGACACGTGTTTCACCACTGGTGCAAACACCTCTGTGTAGTCAATCCCTTCTACTTGTGAAAACCTTTTAGCTACTAACCTAGCTTTATACCTCGGCTTCTCAACTCCAGGAATGCCTTCTTTCAATTTGAAAACCCACTTGCTGCCAATAATTTTCTTGTTTTTCGGTTTTTCAACCAACTTCCAAGTCTGGTTTTTCTCCAAAGAATCCATCTCTTCTTGCATTCCCTCGTGCCATAACTTCCAGTTCTTGCTTCTAAATAGGATTTAGGCTCATCCATATTTATTATCTCTGCTGTATCTAGAGCATAGGCCACACAATCCGAATCATCAAACCTAGAGGGTTTCTTAATCTCTCTTCTGACTCTATCTCTTGCAAGAATGTAGTTGTCTAGATTTTCCTGTGTAGCTTCCACGGTTTCTTCTTCACTTTCTGAACTTGAGGATTCAATTTCCGAGTTTGATAGTGGGGAAACTCCACCTTGAACTGTATCCTCTGTTTTAGTGTTTATTGCCGTGTTGGTTGGTCCTTGAATCAGCATTGGACTGAACGTCACTTTCTTAGTTTTCTTCTTCTTCTCGCTGATATCCTTAAACATCTCTTCTTCATTAAAGATCACATTCCTGCTTATTGTGCATCTCGACTCTTCCGATAACCAAACCCTATAACCTTTAGTCCCCTTTGGATACCCCATGAAAACTCCCTTCATTGCTCTCGGACTGGTTTTGGCTTGAGTCACATGAACATAAGGTGTACATCCAAATCTCCTTAGATGATTTAGGTCTGTTTTGGCTCCAGACCACACCTCTTCCGGTAGTTTAAAATTTATAGATGTACTAGGAGATCGGTTGATTAAGTAAACTGTTGTGGAAGCCGCTTCCGCCCAAAACCTTTGCTCTAAGCCTACTTCTGTTAACATACATCTAATCTTCTCCATAATAGTACGGTTCATGCGTTCTGATACTCCATTTTGTTGTGGAGTGTAAACGCATGTTATGTGTCTTTTAATCCCTGCTTCCTTACACAAAGTCTCCAATTGTGTATTACAAAATTCCAACCCATTATTTGTTCTAAGACACTTTACCTTCTTCCCTGTCTCTGTCTCTACGCTTGCTTTCCATTCTTTGAAGTTTTGGAACACTTCATCCTTTGACTTTAGAAAATAGATCCATACTTTTCTAGAAAAATCGTCAATGAATGTAACAAAATAATAGCAGCCTCCGAGACTTTCCACCACCGAAGGTGAACCCCATAAATCCGAGTGAATGTATTCTAGGACTTCCTTAGACGTATGTTTACCCTTAGGAAAACTTAACTTATGTGCTTTTCCCAAAACACAATTCTCGCAAAAATCCAACGTCTTTACATCTTTCTCGCTTAGATATCCTTCTTTGACTAAGATATTCATTCCCTTTAGACTCATATGGCCGAGTCTAGAGTGCCACCTCTTGGTCATGTCGATATCAGGCCTTGCAACTGCAGCTTCACCATTCAATACTGTCCCTTGTAAGTAATACAAGCCATCACAATATTTTCCAAAAATAACCTTCTTGTTGTCTTTGTAAAACTGCACCATGAAGTCCTTTCCTTCGTATCTACATCCCATCTTCTCCAATGAGCCGTAGGAAATAAGGTTTCTGCCCATGGTTGGCATGTAACGAACATTAGTGAGAATCACACTTGATCCATCATCATTCATGATCCTTATTTTCCCGATCCCTTTGATTTCACTAAAGTATTGTTCCCCATTAAAACATTTCCTCCTTCTATGTCTTCAAGATCAAATAAGACATCTTTGTTTGGAGTGATATGGAATGGACAACCGGACTCAAGTACCCATTCCTCCTTAGTAGCTTGCTGGCTTGCTACTAAAACTAACGGTTGTTCCTTCTCCTCAGCTAAGTTGACTGAATTTGTTGGCTTCTTCCTTTCTGGACACTCCTTTTTAAAGTGCCCTTCCTTGCCACACGTCCAACATTCTTTAGAGAACTTAGGTTTTGACTGTGATCTGGTTTTGCTCTTCGATCTAGCTCTCCAAGTCTTATCATTCTTCCTCTCACCTCTACCCCTTGTTGTTACCAACAAATAGCCCCTCCGAGTTACTTTTAGATTTGTTAAGAAGTCCCTTCTCTCTTAACTCTACTTCCTTAGAATAGGCTGAACTAGTAACATCTCGGACTGTTAACGTCTCCTTCCCGCTTCCATACTTGAGAGCATCCACGAGAGACTCATACTGCTTAGGTAAGCTTGTTAGAATCTGAATAGCTTGGTCTTCTTCGCTAATCTTGATATCTAGACTAGCTAGATCAGCCACAAGTTTCAGGAATACGTCTAAATTTTCCTCAATAGATTTATGTTCATCCATTCTGAAACCTGCATATCTTTGCTTCATGTAGATTCGACTAGGTAACGTCTTGGTTTGATACTCGGCTTCTAGAGCCTTCCACATAGCTAATGCTGTTGTCTCGTGCATGACTTTGCGTAGTATGAGATCAGATAGACAGACACTGATCAGGTTCTTGGTAAGCAATTCCTTGTCTTGCTCCTTAGGATCAGGTTTAGTATCCTTCTGTTCTTCACCTTCAACCACCATAGAAGGATCTTTCTCCTTAAGAACAGACCCCAAACCAAAAATCTCTAACTGACATAGCATCTTGTATTTCCATAGATCAAAGTCACCCTTCCCATCGAACTTCTCCACTTCAAATCTCTTTGAAGTTGCTTCCATCTCTCTATTAACCCGAAAACTATTTGTTTCTTTGTTTGCAGGTTGATGTAACGCGCCGTGACCTTCAAGCTTCAATAACCACGAGCTGAGACCTTCCTACCACACCAGATAAGTATTCTCTTTGCTTGTTTTATTGAATCTTGCCTTCGAATCTCTGTACTTGGATCTAGGTTAGCCTAAGCTCTGATACCACTTGTAGAGAATCGATCTTGGCTTTGTTCTTGTAACAACGAATCAAAGACACACGGAATATATTTGGCGAGTCCTTCTCCAAACCGGAGATAAACTCAATATTACTATGAATCGAAAAGATTACAAGCTTCGCACTAGTTGCGTGTTCTATGAGAGATTATTTGTTTCTATGTCTAAAACAATGATTGTAGAAGTCTATTTATACCACAAGATTAAGCTAATTCTACTTGGAACAGGATTTGCCATACGCATTTGTTTCCCTTTAGAACTAGGAGTTTCTTGTTTCACAAGAACTAATCTTATTCTTGTCTTCTTTTCAGGTTCTGTCTGAAGCCCAATAAGCCCAAGAATGGCCCAAAGAGACACCAAGGCCTCACAATTCTCTTGATTCAATGGCATGATATTTATTGATTGATAAGTATTTTATTATTCTCGAAAGCTTTTGTAGCTAATAGCTTGCTATTGGATTAGGTAGTATTAGTGATGATTCGCTGATTTTTGAATGAAAAAGCTACATGATTAGTTTTTAGTAAACAATGTGCTAAATATTACATTATTTGCTAAGTTGAAATTTTATATGAGATATTAAACAGATGTATTATAAATAAAAATAAAGAGCTATACAATAAAATAGTATCTTTGCCAAGATTTGTTAGATTAGTTTATAGTTCATAGTAATTGTGGTGCAAGGCCTCTTTTTGAATTAGCAGTATAGATTTAATTAATCCATTTTGTAGTAGGCACTAACTACTTTATATTTTCTGAATCATTTTTGTTTTTTTTTTTCTCCATTATTGTTCATAATTGAAATTTATATATTTTTCTGAGTCCAGTTATATGTCTACATATATTAATATATTTATTTTGAAAAAGTCCACAGAAAATGCATCAAATTTTCTATATGTTTTCCTTATCTTCAATTTATTTCTATTATAAAAATCGCTAAGAATAGCATAAGTTAAGTATCATTTTGTAAAAATACACACTATCAAAAATATATTAACATTTGGATTGACATTTTAGTGATTATTGTGTAGGGTTTAGTGTTAAGGAGTGAGGTTAAGTTTCTAATTTTTCTATAAATATTTAAGAAAAATTAATTAATTCTAAGTATTTTTAAAAATAGTCATTCATTAAAGTTAAATTTTAAAAGTGATATCAAAATTATGGTAAAAATGAAATTTTTCCTTCTATTATTAAGAATGTTTTTTTTAAGCAGTTTTATTAACCTTATTTTCTTTTGCAAGAAGTTGAATCTACTTTATAATAACTAAATCAAAGTAATGCTCATTTTATCTATCCATTGTTTGAAAAAAGAGCATAACAGAATCAACATATCTAAATTTCTATGAACATATATAAACTTTTATAGTTTTATGAATTTTTTTTTGAAAGAAAAATAAAGTTAATTAACATCCAAGAGATTTATAAATGGAATTTATTATCTTTATTTAAGTTTAGATTTTTTCTTATATATATTTATATGGTTATAGTATTTTACATTATTTTATTTAAGTTTATTATCTTTATAACATTTATAGTTTTCGTTTTATAGTGTATATATTTGATGCTAATAGATAAATTGGTAACGTTATTTTATTACTGATTAGTGGTCAAATAGTTGATCGATTATATTGTTTTATACACATTGGTTATTTGATGCAATTATTTATAATTTTTGAACTATTTCCATAAATAGTCAAGCCAAATACATAATCAGTACAATTTAACAACTCATATGTGGGTATAGTATACACTGTAATATAGACAAATGTACATGACATTTTATTTTATATATTTGTGATTTTTAGGATCCAGTGAATTTTGGAATTTGAATACAACTATAACATTCCCATAATAGATATGTCGTGTCCCTGATATTTTGATCCGCCCAAAGTTGTCTTTCATCCATTCAAGAAACACTTAAAGTTTATTGGCAGATCATTAGCATAAATATTATGATTTTTATCATCCTATCAACAACTTTTCAAAAAAATATTTAGAAAAACATTTCTAAGATGTTAATGCTCTCGAAATATTTTTACTTTAATGTTTTCATATACAGCTTTGGTAAAACATTTATTTATAAAACATATAACAATTTAAAATAATTATATATAATTATTATATTTTATTTAATAACTTCCAAAATTATATTTATATCCAAAATTAAATTAAGTTTTTAAAAATAAAAATTTCAATTAAAATTTTGAATTTTTTTAAAAAGAACAATATTCACATTAAAACTATAATTTAATTTAGGAAAATTTCCCCAAATAGCTTTTTAAGTTTTTGTCACAAAAATAGATAAAATGACTAAAATAACTCTTTTATTGAGAAATATTCTAGGATATCCATAAAAATGTTTTTGTCATAAAAAAATAACCTTCATGAAAAAATGAAAAAAATAGTTTTTATTAAAAGATATAAATATACACTTATACCCCTTGGGTTAATTAATTTAGACTTAGGATTTAGAGCGATAAAATGAGTTTTGGAGATGAAGTTTAAAATTTTAAAAAATAAATATTAATATTAAAAATTAAAACAAAAAAATTATTGCAGTCAATTTTTATTGATAGCTATTTTAAAAAAAAAAACTTAAAAGGACTATTCAGAATTTTTAATAATATATATATATATATATCATAAATATAAAGATATTTATATTATTTAAAAATAAATAAATAACATATTATATATTAATTTTTATGATAATTTTATATATAAATTATTTACTACTTTATCAATAACATTATTAAATAAATAAATAAATAAAAGCATTGAGAATTATCATCAGTTTTACCAATTAAAGTTTTATGGTCTCCCACCTACTATCAGTATCTGGCCACCACACCTTTATCTACTTTTGTTGTTTTCTAGACGATTTTTAGAATTTTCTATATACTATATTTATTTATTTTTAAATTAAAAATTTGAATCAGTTCTCGATTGTGCGTTTCATTCCTGCATAGGAGCGATGTTAATCTTCTTTCTTTCTTTTTTTTTCAATTTTACCGGTCGCCTTAAATAGAAAAAATTATAATATAAATCTATTCTATTAAAACAGGAACATAACCTATTGATAAATGTTTGGTCCAACTATTTATTACTCATGTATTATTCTTTTATATTAATAACATTAATTTTTTATATTATTTATAAATAATTAAACATAAATATAATTACAAAAATATGAAAATTAAGTTATTCGAAAAATTTAAAACAAAATATATACTCGCCCTTTCAAAGGGCGGGTGAGAATCTAGTATACTATATAAGATAAGAACAAATAGACAGATAAGAGTACAACAAAGCTGAAACACACACACGTACAAGAGAACCAAGAAATATGCAAAGTTCAGCAAGTTTTGTAATTGTTATCTTACTACAGAGTTTATTGTTTCATGTTTATGGCCTTCATGAAACTACTTCACATGACATATTAAAACATTCATCTCCATTTCCTTCTGATTTCCTCTTTGGCACAGCTTCTTCCGCTTACCAGGTGCTTATTTTTCTTTCCATTTAATATTATTATAAATTAATCAATTATTTTTCATAGTCGATTTTCGAACTTAAATTTGTTTTAATTGTTGTAATTTGATATAAGTAGTACGAAGGTGCGTACTTGACTGATGGAAAAAGTCTGAACAACTGGGATGTCTTTACACATGAACACCCTGGTATGTATTTATTTTTATTTTTTTTTATTATGCCGCCTATGCAGATTATTTTGGTTTCCATTTTGTTTTCTGTTTAGATTATCTTAAATATGCAGAGAACATACTTGATGAGAGCAATGGGGATGTAGCTGTGGATCAGTATCATCGGTTTATGGTTATTTTTGTGTAGTTCATTTTGTCTTTTTACTCGTCAGCGGTTTAGGATTTTAAACTTTTGTTTAAATGATCCAATTGTACATGATTAGGAGGACATCGACTTAATGATTTCCCTTGGAGTGAAGAGTTACAGATTTTCAATTTCTTGGTCTAGAGTCTTACCAAGTAGGTATTACCAAACCAGGATTATTAATACGCTGTATTCCATGATAGAAAAATAAAATAAAATATCAATCGACTGATTCATATATATATATATATATATATATATATAAACCGGAAATGAATCTGGGTAAGACCGTAAGAGTTATTTCGATTATAAAATAACCAAAGCTTATTCCTTGGAAGAAAGGAGGGAGATTTGGAGGAATTAATTATTCGGGAATGGAGTATTACAACATAGTAATCGATGCTCTCATTAGTAGAGACAAGGTCATGATTAACTCGGTTCTCTTAAGGTGAGATTCTTAACGTAAAATTTGTCCTTTTAATATTTTTTTTTTTTTACATTTTTCCCGCTAAGAGACGGCTCTTATGGTTATTATTTAAGAGACTGTTCTTAGGTTTTCTCAGTTAACAACTAAGATATGTTTCTTAGAAAAGCTAAGAACTCCACCTTAAGAGACTCCGGTTAATCGTACTCGTCTTTTACACTCTATGATAATGAATATTCTCTATTATTTTAACTGAAATATAAACTCTGAAAATTTTCTGCATACGTGCAGGGATCAAATCATTTGTGACGTTGCACCATATGGACTATCCTCAAGAATTTGAGAACCGGTTTAAAGCTTGGTTAAGCCCCGAGATGCAGTAAGTGGTTAAACTGAATTTCTAATCGACGAACATACATAACCTAAACAAATTACTTTATTTTGTTATAGGAAAGAATTTGTTTATTTGGCTGATATATGTTTCAAGTATTTTGGAAACCGAGTGAAGTACTGGACCACTATAAATGAACCAAATCAACAATTAATCTTGGGATATACAACGGGTAGATTTCCACCGGCTCACTGTTCCTCACCGTATGGAAATTGTAGCCAGGGAAATTCAGAAACTGAGCCTTTCATAGCCGCGCATAACACGATCCTCGCACATTCAAAAGCTGTTAACATATACCAAACAAAATATCAGGTAATAAACCCATAGATGATCTTACTTTGGTGTGCCATAACAAGAAAAATAAAATGTTTGTAGAAAGAACAAAACGGAAGCATTGGCATTGTTGTCCAAACATCATGGTTTGAACCCATTAGCGAATCCATTGTGGATAAAGAAGTAGCTGAGAGGGTTCAGTCATTTTACTCGAATTGGTATGTTCAGTAACTACTTATGAGAGCAGAGAGAGGTTTAGATGCTAATGCATGTGATAAAGAACACATTGATGTCATTTTCAGGTATTGTATT